>JAHZMV010005840.1:0-30011 GCA_027743765.1 Coecobrya sp. COE2
CTCACTAAAACTTTAGAATCTTGGCTTTCAGAATTTGACCTGATCATAATTATTGGTCAAGTAGTTTTTCCGCTATAACCTTTAGAAAGTAGGGAGTTATTTAAGAAAGACCCTGTATGTATAAAGCTGTAACTTAATTTTATTCCGTTTTAATTTCAAAACTCTTTTTAAGGAAAAAAAGAAGGCAGAAGAAGAAATCATATCATCATGACATGAGTTTAAACATACCCGTTTAAAATGGAATTAAATTACTTTTTTTGCTATTCTACAAGAAAATAAAATGTCGCAATCACGAACTTATTATGCTTATGCTACGGAACGGAATATGTGTGTGGACAAAGAAAAAAAATCGCTTTGTGTGATGCTGGATTGTGAATTTTTAGAAGTTGTGAAGCCGCTTTATTTGCTAAGGATTCACTCTCTCATCTCATCTCTCTCGACTTTTCGTTTATAACCAAGAAAACTGCTTCAGAGTATTATGATGATGTAGAAAGCTAGGAAGAAAGAGGTTTAAATATTAGTTGCAAAAGAGAAGAAGAGAAAAGAAGACAGATGATATGCATACTTACGTAAATGAATTGTCAAAGTCACACAGTTTAAGTCTCATCTTGTCTCCTTTGCTTACTTTACTTTTTAACACACACCCGCTTTACATGTGAATCTCGTAGGTTTTCTGAACAAAGGGATTTTTATTTGGAATCATTTTTTTTAGTTTGAAGAGTTGTATCCTCTTCACGTTTACAGAGCTCATTCCATTTATTTGAGAGCTTTTTTGCAGGGAGAGAGAGATTGTTTTCATCTCAACGTGATTTTTCATCTCGTAATCTCCTCAAAAGATTCAGTAGCGGAATCTGTAAAAAAATTATTTACTCTCCATTTGACTTTGATGCGAACAAAACGAAAAGCTATGTTACATTCATTTTGTCATCTTTTCGTATTATTCTTATGATTTTTTATTATCATGATTATTTGTAGGTAACTCTAAGTCAACTGATGAAAGGCCAATGGCCACAGAATCTGGCTGAGGACGTAAAACGGCGTTTTGACCAGTGGTATGCTACCCATTTCCAGCAACGTTTAGGCAGTTTGGAATCCCTACAAAACCTTCCCCATCATCATCATCATCAGTCTAGCGGAGGACCCCATCATCATTTAGCTGCACTCACAAATCATTCATCGGGGCCTGGTGGAGTGTCATCTTCTTCTGGTCAGCATCATCACGGTGGTGGTTCTTCTTCCTCTCGTGAAAATGGGGGTTTATCATCACCTCTTTCCTCATCACATCATCATCATTCTCATCATGGATCTGGTGGTGGTGCCGGTGCTGTAGCTGGTCATTTAGTCAATGGGGCAAATGGAGCAAGTAGTTTATCTTCTGTCGCCGCAGCCGCCGCGGCTGCCGCTGCAGCGGCGGCTGCTGCTGCCCATCATCAAGGCAATCCACATTTACATCATCATCTTCACCAGTCATCTCATTCCGATCTCCAAAGTGCAGTAGTGGCAGCTGCCAATAAGTCATCATTTGATGGGGGCAATGAGGACCATCCAAATCACCCAGTATTCCATGGATTGACCACACAGAAAACGAGAATGCGAACTAGCTTTGATCCGGAAATGGAACTGCCAAAGTTACAGCAATGGTTTGCAGAGAATCCGCATCCTTCAAGGCATCAGGTAAAAATCAACTTTTACCATTTTTTATGTCAGTGAAGTTTAATTTCATTAGACGGTTTGTCTGTATGTGAAATTGCCTGCTATAATGTAAAATGCTTTCTCTAAAAACAAAATTTTTGGTTATCATATAGATTCAACAATATGTCCGCGAGCTAAACAGTTTGGATTGTCGCAAGGACCGGAAGCCACTGGACGTGAACAATGTGATTTACTGGTTCAAAAATGCTCGAGCAGCTCAGAAACGAAATGAGCTCCGTTACAACGGTCTGGCCACATTTCCCCATGCTGCTCTTCATCATCATCCGCACCACCATCAGCACCATCATCAAAACCCTATCTCTGCTGCTGCCATCCATCTACATAATCAAGCACACAATCAGCACCATTCACATCATCACAATGCAATTTCTCCAGACGACGATGACAGTAGACATTTACACCATTCCCAACACCATCACCGGGTACCACGCTCATTAGACTCGGACCATGAACCAGAAAACTCTCAAGAAGGTGATGACTCTGAAGAAAGCGGTGGAGTGGCGCTTGGTGATGGTAGAGAAGACAGAGATTTTGCTCATCATCACTCTCATCATCATCATAATATTAATGACTCTCGAGGATCACGAGGTAGCAACGACGATATCAGTGCCGCGGCTGCTAGACGAAAGGATCATGAAAATGACTCTGGAGATGATGAGGAAGGTGAGGAAGTTATGGATGGACTTGGAGTATCTCCTCGAAAAATAAAACGAGATCCTTTAGACGATCTACCCGAGAAAGAAAGGACAACAGCGGGAGACAATGGTGATGGTTGCGAAGAAGAGGAAATGGATACAATGGATTTAAAGCGAACCGGAGATTTGGCTGATGATGAGGATGTGGAGGGTGGAGAAAAATCAGAAGAAAGAGCAAAGGAAAGGAAGAACAAAGTGATTGTAAAAGAAGAGCAGCAGCAGCAGGACGACGACTATATCAGTGTAGATGTGGAGCTTACTGAGGGAAGAAGCCCGGGAGATTGCTGCAGTAACAATAACGAACCGAAGGATTTGAGTGGTGGTGGAAGGAAGAGTGGCAGCAGCAGATCCACAGAATTTGACGATGAGCATCATCGTCGTCCCGAGAAAGAGGGTTCTATTTCACCCGCAGTAACACAGCAAGGCGGGGTAACTAACAATAACAGCACTAGTGGTGAGGATAATAAAAGTAAGGATGATGGTGGAGTTGGAGGTGAGTCTCGGCTTACCCCAGATGATGATCCACTCCATCCACAACAGCATCAACATCATCGTCATGTGAGTAACCATTCCACTAGCTCATCCATGTCACCCCGTAGCTCTCCAGGAGTCTCTCCTAGTCCCACGTATGACTTTTCTGGTGCTCCCTCGATGGTGGGTCGGTTCCCTGCCATTTTTGATCATCCCTCATTCATGGCATATAGACATTTCAATTCATTCAACTTTGCGGGTGGAAACTTTCCCGGATCGGGTGGTGTTGGGGATGGAGGGCCAGTGGGATATGAATCTGCTTTAAGTATGGTAGCTGCCAGCACAGCTAGGGGAAAGGGAATTTTGGCGCAGGGTGGAAAACCTTCTCCCACTGGAGCCAGTGGTTTGGATTTATTTCATGAATTTCAAAATGGACTTCCGGGACTAATTCCGGGAGGACCAGGCCGACCGGGTGGATCATCTGGGGGTGGTGGCCCTGGCGGCGGTGGTGATCCTCTCAGTAGATTAAGGGGCGATGAGCTCTGTTCTCCACGGGGGGTCTCTAGTGCAGACATTATTTCATCAATTATCAATTCCAATCGGGCGGGTGGTGCAGGGGGAGATTTGGGAGGCCTCAACCTGGGTGCTCATCATCATCATATGAATCATCATCCCAGCCAGAATTCGCTAGCATCCAGTCTGAGCAAGGCTGTTCCAATGAGGTCCCTAAACTTCAAACATTTGCACGATACCTGCATGAATATCTACATAACACTTGCTTACATGTAGCAGCCCATGCCCTTCACAAACTACCAATTCCCATGCTTTGCATTGCAACCGAAGTAAAGCATTATGAGTCTAGTAAAACATTTCCCGTGGGACACTTTGTGTAATTATATTTTGTCAGCGTACGTAAGTATATGGTAATATGGAATAGCTTTACTACTTTAAGAATTTTGTCTTCTTCGATCTACACACATTCCAAATTAATGTTCTATTCAAGTAAGTATACTATCTATATATAAACTTTATATCCATATTATATAATTGTAACAATCAAAAATGGGTCGGTTTGGAAATCTCAATAGTTCGTTAGATAGGCTCATTTTGTTATTTTTAAAATACGAAACATCTTTTAAAATATCATTTTTATTTTAGTTATAGTCCTGTGTAAATACGTAGTTACGTATAAGTAGTATAATTATTATAAAATGTAATATACTACTAATTTTAGCCATTCGTTTTCATATATTCCAAAGGAGAAAATATACATTAAAGAATAACCTATTAAAATAGATACTCGAAAATTGTATGTACATAAGTTACCAAACTCTTCAAATAATTACCTACATAAATACAATAATTCTCTTAAAATAGAATTGTAATGTCTATTCATTCAAATTTACTGCTGTACAATATTTCGGATGCAGTGAACGAAAGAATATGGAAAAACAACCAAACAAAAATTTTTGATACAGCATCCACCAATGCAGTTAGACTTTCCCTTTCCTCACCCTTTCGGAAAGGCTTTCCCATTTTGCTGTATGTTTCTCGGATAAATGTGTACGTGAAAGTTTTACCCTACACATTGTACAGTTTACGTACCTATACAGAGTAGGATGAAAAGATTGAGAAGTATTGGTGATTAGAATACGTGCTTATATAATATTTTTAAGTCTACAAAAGTGGAACATTTTAATAAAAACCAATTAAGTAATTTTATTATCAATTCACAAACCTGTATTAAAATCATAAAAAAAGTATTTATTGTTAGAAAATAGATGGCAGTAGTAGATATATTCTTAAGGTATATATAGAATAGTAATAATATAGTTAATGTAGTATTATTTAATAAGCTATTATGATATTTATTTATTTAGAACGCGCAATGATAAAATAGCTTCTACCAAAGGCTTTTGTTCAGATGAAAAAATGGAAGGTGAACGAATGTGTAAAATTATATTGAAATATTGAACAAATTTTATTGAAAATGAAACGCGTATACTTATTATGATAAATAGTAGAGATCATGATGATAAATATAATAAAGTGTTTTGAAAAGGAACCTTGTTTTTTGTTTATAATATAACGAGTGCTTAACATTTATTTAGCATTTTCATATTAGTGTGTTGATCATCACTGATTCAATTTAAGTGATCAAAAAACGGAACTCGCCACTTGTCTCCCATGGCCATGGTCATATCCCGAGAGCATTATAAGTCAATTTAAACAAATAAACCAGAAGAAACTCGCCCTTGTCAGTAAATAAAGGTTGAAACGTTCAAACTTGGTTTTTCAGGTAAGTGAGCTATTCATCATAATTTTCATATAACAAACTAACAAAACGAATGAATGGTGGATGAGATGATATTATGGACTGAATCATCACATTATTCTGGCTGGTTACCTCTCATCATCTTACAAATACATACAGAGAGACAACAAGAAAATATAGCCCATCAAAGGATTCAAACAGCTAATGGCATATAATAAGCAAACATTGCGAAAATAAATAAATAAGTAGGAGGTAGCGGAAGGGACAGAAGAACTCTGGAAAAGTGGACTGACTCTTTAGAAAATCAAAAGTGTTTTCCCTTTTCTCCTTTTTCTCTTTTCATAATTGATCCTTTCCCTCCCTCTTTATTCTCTTTTCTCTACTACTATTCACCGGCGGTGTGTAGGTCAGATGAAAGGTTCAGTCAGTCAGAGCACAGCATATTATAGAGTTACAGAAGAGTAAGTTTATAATTCAATCATATTAAAAATTATCTAAATAAAGCAGACACACTGTTTATACACGGCAAATCATTGATGAATCTGGGTTGGGCACTCCAACAGGCTTGAAGTTCTTTAGAAGTATTTTTATGAGCGTAGGACTACGTGTAGGCAGGAATGATTCTTCGTTTCCATTGGATAGACTTATGATAATATGTACACCATAGAACACCACTCCACAATCCCAATTCCAGCTTGCTGTTGTTTACTGGAGAAAGCAGCTCGTTATGATATGCCTCAGCTTCTTTTTCCTTTTGCTCGGTTCTGGGGAAACTTGAACTATATAAAAGAAAGCACACAGATCATAGTTGGATGTTTGATATTGTTTTTGCAAGAGCTCGTTCTAATATCTGCGCAGGACTACCACATCAAAGGTTTTATAGTTGAGGCTTTTGGCATATATTGTAGATAATAAGAATATATTATAGTGATTTTAAATGTTATCTTGATAGCTCACAACTATTTTAAACGGAATATTTGATGAGTTTATAGTGCTATATAAAAACTTGTTTTTCACTTCTACCCTTTATACCTGTTTCAGTTCCACTGAATGTTTCTCATTCTCATCCATCCAATTCATGAAAGAAATAGTGTGTGGTAAAGCTAATAGCTTTGTACGTTACACAAGAAAAGTGTGTAGTTATGTATTTTTTTGACATAATGTTGGATAATTTGAAATGATATCATAATAGAGGAAACAACTAAATACCTTGAATACTAAATGAATGAATGAGGTATTATAAATGAAATTCTGCCAGCTAACAACTGGAATATAAAGTATACCAGGGATTTTTTCATCAGTCAAACATTTTGAAGAGATTCATCATCATTATTACGTGCACTTCACTCACATGGATGATTTATTATGATTGTGTGGTCAGTGAGGTCTAGCCACTACTCATGTACATTAAGATAATTAAACATTTATTTGCTCTAATATCAACGACTCAAGTGATGATGCGGAGATGAGATTCTCTCTTTTTGGAGCATAGATGAAGTTTCGGATGGAAATAGAAATCATAGATGAAGAATGAAAAGCTTATTATTTTTATTAGTCAGATGATGATTTGAAGCAGTATGATGCTTGGCATACACCAGACTGTTCTCAGAAATAGAAATATTACATATATCAATCATGCCTTCAAATGAAACATGGAGAAAAGCCAAGAGTAAAGTTACAAGGAATCGCCCATCATCATTTTGGCAATTGACAATGATGCTTCAACTCTACTAAATAACATCACGCATTTTTTCACGAATGAGACCAGAGTTGAAAACAGTGCAGACTTGATCTACTCATATTTGATATGCGCCATAAATCTGATAGCATCCCTTCACATTTCCAAAAAAGGAAATAGCAAGCTTTGCTGCTAATTAGTAAAACGCGTTCAATAAACTGAATGTAAATAGTAAATTGGGTTCATCTTGTAAATTCGTTAACATCTTTGTAACAGTAATAATTAGCAGTATTAACAGTAATAATTAGCAGTATTCTCCTAACTAATTTTACAGAGCCGCTAACAAAAAAAGATCCAATTTCAGTTTCAGAATGACCTGCAAATTATAATGAAGGAAAGTGCGAAGTCGTAACCGCTTTTATTACACGCTAAAAATTCCGAAACGTCACAACCTTAACCTTTCCGAAAGTGATGAAATAAAAATATATTATAATTTTAAATATTTAAATCGGAAGGCCGACCACGATTCCAATTATTTCCACTGTTTTTACCGATAAGAATATTGCTTGTATCTATTCATCGTAAATATTTATCACATTAAAATTTGCATAAGACAGAGCATAGCTGGCGTCAATCAGGCGAACATGTGCAAAATATCGTCTTTCTTGGATTTCCCAACGCAGCATCAACATTCACGCATCACCCATCATCCTCACACAAAGGGCCATTGGATAGTCATCATCACATCAATAGTCGTCACACTTGTCAATTTCAATTTGTCAGTCAGTAGTTGCCTCTCATTTCATGACTACTGCCAAAAGTACCAAAAAAATACTACCAACTTTATTTGCACAGCCTTGCAGTACATATTTTAGTTCAGTGAAAGGAGGATCAGTTCATTTAACAAAATAGTAATTATCGTCGAACGACCTTATTTGGCGAGAATTATTACATCTATTTGAAATACGATGAAGATCTATTAATAATGGCAATAATTGCGGTGCACTTGAAGACGTGCATTGTACATCATCGCTCATCATAATTTTTCTTCGTCTGTTCAGTCAGCGCAGCTATTCTTCCATTCTATGCATTTACAGACATGGGGTGATGTTGATGATGCTGATAAACAATAGCGAATTTATCTTGAAATGGTCTCTTCTAGGTACACATAAAGCCCCTAAAGTACATGATCATCTTATAACATCGTCCGTGACTGACTTACATGAAGAATTGGAGACCCACTGTCTCAGTCAGTCACAACAAAAATTTATTTGAAATAAATGTCTCTGTGAATGGACTCACACTTATTGCTTGAATGTATGCTTTTTGCAGTGTCATGCACTTTTTCATTTGCGCTGACTAATGTTATCCTTTATAAACCTAAAAGTGTGATATTGCGGTAGTGGGTCGCATGTGCGTGTAGGTATGCGTTCGCTTCTATAAACATATAGGTATTATAGGATTATATAACTCTACGCACCCTACTGATGCGAAATGTAATCTTTAATTAGCAATTAAGCCAGGTACAGCACCATACTATTATTTAAGTAGCATCACTGAATCATCAAATTGAGTTTCGATAGCTTTTTTACAAGCCACAAAATGGCACTTGTCGTTACACTGTTAAGAGACAAAGGGACAAGGTGTTTTTTATAGTGTAACATAATTTGCATCTTTGGTTATAAAGAAGTTGGTTTGACTCGTTTTTATATTTGCTTCTTGGTATTCTCTGTATTGTATATTGGACATCTTAAATTGGCAATGAAGGTTCTTAATTCTTGTCATTAATGAACAAAATAATGGATTTAAAGGTACCCGAACGAATTTGCTGGTGATGGAAAAAGGTGTAAAGTAGATTTCCCAAAATTCGTTTAAAGATTGCCCTTGTATAAGGATGCTTGCATGTTTATCACACTGTGGACTTAATTGTATACATCCCACTACCTGAAATCCCATTTAGTGTCGCAAAGTGTTGAGAAAGATTACTTCTTTTTATTTGAATTCTGTGCAATTTCATAATAGTAATTACGCCTGAATAGTTCCAAGAATGAAAATAAATTTTGGTTTAGATAGTCCAGGTTTAACATTACAAGACTAAATATAAAGACATGCATATCTGTACACGAATTAGAATTTACAATGCTAAAAAAGTTTGTTAGGAAACATTTTATTGTCAATGACATGCAAGGCTGCTTCCTATGAATTTAAGTGTTATAAGAAAACTAGGATGCAATGAAAGGTACTTTAGTTAGGATTAATTATGTGTTCCCTTGTATGCTCAGTAGGGAGCTTAGTAAATTAATTGATGCAATATGCAACTAGTTTTGTTGACCAACACTTTTTGTTGTCTTCCTCAATTCAAGACCCACTCATCTTCTTCTTGTCTTCGAGGAGGTACTCATACTAAGTGTATAGGTATGAATATACACTTTTTCAACACGTAGTACCACTTCATGTAGGGATAAAACCCCCAATCGATATGTAATTACTTTTAAGGGTAACGATTGCTTCACCCATGAAAGTGATTGATCATTTTGCACATTCAATCTAGCACAGAGATAGTACATCTCTTTTAAACAATCATATTATGTAGTACCAAAAATATTTTAATCACCTGAATTAATCACTGTTTTATTTACCTGGTGGCTAGTTGACAGCAGCAGGGAACACTAATTAAGTAACCTCATTAGAATAATACCTAAATCTAATTACATCTCACTTATTTTCAGCAAGGTAAACTTACCAAATCCAAACATATTATTTTACCCTACAAACAACACAATTAATTAAAAGTATACAGACATTCGATTGACCACGTTGCATTCCCTAGAACATACATACCTACATGCGTCAAACACTAAAGTAAAATCATGCAAAATTGTGTTGTTAAAAACTCACATACAATTGCGGCAATGATGTAATACACTTAGGTTTAACTTGTAAAACATGCAAATACACATTGTTCAACTATTCAAGTAGCTCTTTATTTGCGTGAGCACGCGTTGTTTGCCTTTTCAAATTTACATGCTGACTGCCAAATTCAGACGAACAATATTTCACGCTTCCCTGATGGATGTCTAATTCTAATTGTTTATTTTATGTCTATTGACGCTTTCTTTCCTTTAAGAGCTTTGTAATCTTATACTCGACATTCCTGCGGAACAATGGTCACGAATGAAGGAAACAACTGCTCATCTTTAAATGCTGGTTTAGCACAAACTACCTACATAGATATTTGTACTTTGATTGTGCAATGAAGATATATTTGCAGCTTCATCAAAACTGACTTCTATTTTATGCTTCTCTTATACGTTTTTATGACATACTTAATGGGAAAACATTTCCAGTTTTAATTTGCAGAGTTACCAATCAAATTCCGTTTACATTTCCAAGTATAAAGTGCGACCTCTCCAAGACCTGAGTTGAGTTGATATTAAGGGAAGACATCGACTTTAGGTACAGGGCTGGCTAGATTAATCCTCCTTCTCCTGATTTTCGTTTTACTCCACCCCTTTTGATTACTGTTGTCACTGGCAGTTTCACTTGTTGTCAAACTGTCAAGAAACATGTTTTTTGCTGCACTGCTTCTAAAGAGATAACAGGAGACGTCATTCCTGTCATGAATGAATGCTATATTATATCATGTACTTAGGTACGAAGGATGATGACAATGGCTTTGCATTATACCCTCATTTTCCCGTGTACACATGTACCATCACCTTATTATACCTTACGCTGTACTGACCTAAAAGACAGTACAGTAGTAAAAGTGCTTGCTAAGTACTAACTGACTAAATGATTTTTTTTCATCTCCTTTTTGCTTGTCAACCATAAATCATATTTTTGTATTTTTTATTGTTATGCAATAAATACTCTTCTATAATTTTCTGTGATGGAGAGATGAGGGCTGAGTCCATGTGAAAAATCCCTTCTTTCTTGGCTCATTTTTATTCAGGAATTATCCACTGCTACGCTATTATCTGCTACTTACAATTTTTATTTTTAAAACAGTCGTGTGCTGTTGGTGGGTAGAAGGATGGGAAAAGGAGGACTGATGGCAATAATAGCTCAGCATATAATTATATTTTCTGTTTAAACGTCGCAATCATTATCATCATTTAGTACCTATATATCCAATCTCATCTTATCCGCATACCTTATAGCTTACGTTACCGTCGTAAAAAACTGTAGTTTACAAACCCTTTAGGAGAGAGACAGATGGAGAGAAATATGATCCTTATATAATTAGGTGTCCCATTATACAGCTATTTTTCTCAGGCATTGCCTTCATTCTTGTTGTTATTCATTCCCAGTCCACGTCTAAGAGATGATGAGTAGGTGAGGACACATGTGCATGAACAATATTGTTCTTTGTCGTAATAAGTAATAATAATAATCGCTACACGCATGCAACATACAGTCTCAGTCAAACAGTTGAATACAATGTGTCCGAAGAAGAAGATGAAAAAAAAGCTTTCTAAAAATAAATTACGCAACACCCCCGGCTAAAAGATCCACTGTTTTGTTTACTTCTTTACTTTACAAGCCAGATGAATTTCACTACCACTACATAGCGAACAAGCGTAATGAAAATTGGTGAGATTTAATAATGTGTTAACCATATCCACGGTCCCAAAATAATAATTTTCTACAACATGTAGCATAATACGATGATGGTCAATAAACACCACACATATAACACAGAATCTTCATGATCATTATCGTCATCATAGAAGAAAGAATGGATTTAGGCCAGAGATAAAACGTCTATTCCTGCGACTGGGTAGTTGCTCGTATGGCATTGTTGTCAATATTAATTATGCAAGCGTGTCTGCCAAAACTAAAGGGTTTTACCATAAGAGCACAAACTACTGTCATGTAACAGGTATCAAAACAAAAAAAGAAAATCGAAAGGGTTAAAATTGCATTTATCTTCCGTAGACGAATGAGGGATGTGGGAAAATGAAACTGCAAAAAAATATGGGCGATTCTGCGACATAGACACAACCAACAAAAGTATTGTTTTCTTAAGACCAGGCGTACGTGGTCTCATTGCATTGCACATTAATTTGCATTTATTATCTTGGTACAAACGGTAACTTTGATACTTTTACAAATAATATATTATTATCGGTAGCTATATAAAATAGTGTGTTTTACAAAATAAAAATGGTATTGTTCTTGTTTGACTATATAACAGTTTTACAATTTGGAATTTTGCGTTTGGCTGTCTACTTACTGACGTAGATCAATTATGTATTTGAGAAGCACAAAAAATATTAAAATAGGTATCTATAAGTTAACAATGGAGAACAATACAATAGTAATCGTGTAAAATGCTTGATTTGCTTATTGATGGCTTCATAAAAATTAATTAAAAATGTGTGAACTATGTGTGGGAAGCGCGTATACTAAAAATAGTTATAATCTTTTCATGTTTCTATCCATTTTGATGTATAAAATGTACAGAAAATGAGCAGTCATTATGTTCCTCATGATCATCATTATCATCGTCAACATGTTCATTACCTGCACCATCGTGTCCGGATAATATTTAAAATAAAAATATTTAAGATGATAAAATATTATCCACCTTTTACTGGGGTTGTGGCTGTTGCTGCTGTACTGACTGTGGGGAAAGAACGGCTTGGAATCTTGGCTTGGAGAACTGCTTCTGTGTTTGCCTTTGTGGTCTTCCTCCTCTTTCTTGAAGAGGTGGCAGGATGGGTCCACTGAGTGGCGAGTATGCCTTATCGTTGGGAAAGTGAACAACGACCTTTTCAACAGGCTCGTACTGCAAGTTGACACTTGGTTCTCCAGCAGGAGAAGATGGTACATCCACTTGAGCATCGTATGATTGTTCTGGTTTCTTAAGCAAGACGTTAATCTTGGGTCCTTGTCCTGCGGAGGCCTTGAATCCGGCCTTGATGAGCTCTTCAATTTTGTAATTGGGAACTTCAATGTCCAAGATTTGTTGTTGTCCTCCGTTGCTTTGAAGCCAGAGAATGTGCTCAGATCTGAGAGAAATGGCATCCTTGTTAACTCCCTCACATACGAAACGGTAACGTCCTGGGGAAACCTCTTGGCGCTGGCATTCAACATTCAAGTTCCCACCGGAACCTCCACCGGAAGCTCCGAAAGAACCTGGTCGGCTGGCGTAAGAACCTTCTCCGAAGGAAGCACCTGCTCCTGCCAACTCTCCAGAGCTTCCACCATTGTTGTTACAGCAGTTACCACCAGATTGACTGCTGCCGCTACTGTAAGAGTATCCGCCTTGTGGATGAGGGAGACCGGAAATGAGGAAGGCACTGTCTGCCACCACCAACAGCAAAATCTATATATCCAACCACACAAATACATCCGAAAATTAGGCCACTAATATAAATCTCGAAAAAAAGACAAAGAAAAAAATCATATCACCAGAAACACAAACAATGCCACACTCACCGCTAATCTGTTCATTATGAAAGCAAGATTAAAACTTGACAAAGATTTACTAGTGGACTAGAGGAATCACTATGAAATTTTCTTTTGGGAACTCGAAAGCACCCTGGCTTTCGGGAACGAGGACGCACACAAGTTCGTTTTTTATGAAATTTTATCAATCCAACCAGATCTCTATTTCCAATGATGATTATGTTGATGACTTAACTGGTGGTCCTACAGAAAGAAAATGTTAGGATTTTACAACTTTTGGCCCGCTTATAAAGCATTGCGTTGTTCAACAATTTGTCCTTCGGAGGAAGAGGGGATTCATATATATGTATTGTAAGTCTTAAGTCTCATATTGTTCCCTTCAAAATCTTTTTAGTCCCTCTCTGGTCTTCTTCTTGTTCTTCTGGTACTGTTGGTGTTGATGGATGATAATATGAAAATAATAAGTGATATAACGATTATTTAACAACATCATGACATGACATACATCCTTACTGTTACATTACATGAAGGAACGATGATGATGATTATATGAGTGAATGCATGCATTATTGCTAAATACTTAATCACAAGCTGTCCTCTCCCTCTCTCAGGCGTCATACCATTTACTATAAGCATAATAATGATGATGACGGATGGGTACATAATAAGCATGAAGTCCCCGTAGGTAGTGGAGAGTGCTCTCTGGTGTTTGCATTTTTTAAAGACCGGTATTAGCAACAAGGGTATAATATTTTCTACCTTAACCCTACTTCATCATAAAAAATTCATAAATGCATTGGCAGGCATTATATAAGCAGTAATTATTGTTATTGTCATAAATGGATGAGATCTATCAGATATGATGTTCGAAACGTGTAGGATTGTGGTGGATCGTAGTTTGTTGTACTTATTGGCATTACTAACTTTTCATTTCATGTTCACTGCGAACGAGTAAAGCATACTGGGATGATTCAAAGAAGGATGCAATTATAACTGCGGGGAAAAATATTATCGAATTGTGACTGTTGTTGATGTACCACCACGAGGCTCCACTGTCATTTAATATCCTTGCTTATATAACCACTCTTGCTTGTTGGTTCGTCTTCACGTGGACTTAATCATAACTTGTTTTTTATCTCATTGATCATTCGTCAGCATAAGTCATTCTTAACTTCCCCTGAAAAGATGCAAATGCATTTTTGCACGTTTTACTTTCGATTTCAGCAATTGAATAATAATATGTTTACCTATATACTCAGGTAAGTGGTTCTATATTTTTAGCTGTTGCCCATTGCCATTCCTTCATTATGACAAGGCGGAAAAAAGTAAGCTCTTCCTTGACCATTTCCCATAGAAAATAATTTTGGCGACTTTGGTTTGTAACCTAAACACAAATACATAATTGAACCTTATGCAATTTACACTGGAATTTTCGGCAATACTCGTAAATCTTGATGTATATGAATCGTACAATGCATTTAATTACATACATTTTTTTCTGAATCTCTTTGCTCCATTTTCATGTTAGCTAGTACATCATTTTAATTTCTATAAAATCATCCTCTGCTCTAAAAGATCTCACAATAAAACCCGTGTTTAATTTTTTATTTCCGCTTTTCCTACTATTTATTTATTCTCCCCATTCATTCATTTAATAAAAACGGTTGATAATGCTGATGCTCCTAAATTGCTGTCCCCAAGATAAATAAAACGACATAAAAAGGCATTAGGAATATTTTTACTCTGATGACGCAATAAATAGTATCCACTAGCTCAAGGAAATCTCTGCACCAAAGTTTCACGCTCATTTTTCCGAGAATTAAAATGCTTCGCACACATTAAATTACTTTGCATTACCTATCCAAGCTAAAAACGTATCCAAACAAGCAATATTCTCGTCTTTCGTATAATCATATAAGAAAATGGATGTAATGAGCAGGAAGAGGACGAGGTGATGGTGAAAAAGAGGACCAAAAGAAGAAAAAAGAAAAGCCATTAGATAGGACAACATGCAAAAATAATAAAAGGGAAGATAATACAAAAAATATAAAATATTTTTAGAGGGATTCTTTCCGCTACTATAAATGAGTCGTGGTGGGTACCTTTTTATTACAACGGGGTAGTCTTCCCTCAGCAGCAGCAACATCCTACGCTCTTGTCTTAAGCAATAAATAAAATCTCTGCTATGTGGAAAAAATCCTAAGAGACCAGCCAGTGGAGGCAGAAGAGGAAGAGAGTCAGAGAGAATTAAAAAGTTAAAATTCATTCATTCATAATACTAATGAAGATGTAAGAGGAAGATAATACTTTTTTCTCTTAAAAAAGAGATAGTTTTTGTGGTTGGGTGGTTGGTAGTAGGACAGCCATTATAGTCGTTATATACGACGTGCCAATGCTTTCCTAAAATCGTACATAATACGAAAATAACTCTGATGACGATGATGATGCGATGATAAAAAAAGTAAAACGAGCAACTTATATGATGAAGATGAAAAAAGAAGCAGGAAAAAAACGAGAAAAAGCCGGAACACACTATTAAGAATTATGAGATGAGATAATAATATCGGATTGCATGAGACAATGAATAAAAGGGAGTGAGTGCGAGCTAAAAAAAGGAGTAGTAAAATACGTATAATATCAAAAAAAGACGAAAAGATAATGTGACTTTAAACGTTACATAATAATACATTACCCATTTAAACCAGTAAAAACTTTTTCCTCTCTCTTGCTGCTTCTCTGCTAAACTATGCATATTATGTTGCTTCTGGCTGAATTATTTTTCTCTCTCAACCCATTTCATCCGACACCATTTTTTGGGGAAAAATATAGACTGCGAAAGTCAGTAATTGTAGCAGAGGCGATCGTATTAAACTTAAAGGGGGCATTCACTCACAATCGACCATGTTTTTACTCGTTTCGGTTCCTGAAACAAAATGCGGATATTTTTTGGACTTGTTGAGCGTTACAAGTTGGAGGATCCCTTAGCAAACAAGAATTTCTTAAAACTACAACGTAGATTGTTTTTGTCCCTTGCGCTTAATATGAGCGTTGGCTTTTTAAACTCTCAGATGCAGATTTTTATTATTACCATTAACCGGAGAAAAGTTGTAACTTAAGATCTTCCATGCTGCTGGTCCTTGAGAACGTCTCATTCCGGTTTGGCCCCTTGTAATTTCTTCGTTTTTATTCTTGCATTTATTGCTAAGCTTTTTTGTCTACGCTCGGTTCGTGAAGATTTCCAGCCAACGCAATGGAAAATGATCCCTTGTAGCATGGAAATGACATACAGAGATAATAAGAGAGAATGAATAAAGAGATAGCAATAAAGCAAGAAGCAAAAATGCATTTTGAAGGAAAAAGAATAAAGAAGAAAAACGATACATTAAAACATAGATTGCTTATTTAACGGGGTGCATTCAACCACCATATATTCCACCCCATCATCACAATCATCTTCAAAATGTTTGTGTGTCCATGTGAGATATCTCCAAAGTTCCTAATAAAACCTAGAGGACTCGACTGCTTTTTGCTAGTCCACCTCATCCATATTACCACAAGTGTACACTTATGCGCTTATCATGATCGCAAGCAAAAGAGAACCATCGTATTATTACGTATGAAATATGAAATGATGATCGTCATCATCACAATGATGAAGTGATTAAGATTACTGTTTGTGATACAGCAAGCAAAAAAGTAAAATGGAAAGAAGAATCATATATTATACTACCATTATGAAGTACAGCGAAAACATTGAGTCTTAGTGAGTATATGAAGCACATAGAGACGGTTTTTTGTAGATATTATATATATCCACATACGTGATCTGTGCTGTAGTACTAGAAACATTTAAACAATCTTGCAGTGGGTACCTACCACAACACAATGTTTCTAAGAAATGGAGAAATATAGACAACTAGTTGTAATATTTCATTGAGTAGAGCACGAGATTGTCTAATCCTTTAACTAGAAAATCACATAATATCCATATACCATTTTTGTAAATGTGATCCTTCTTCTCTTCTGGCCTGGCAAAGAAAAAATATAGAAGCAGAAATGCGCAGCATATTAGATAGTGGTCGAAGAAGTAGCTGAAATGACAGAATTATGACTCGCAAGTTTTTTTTCGAAGGGGAAAAACGCTTTAGAGCGACTTATCTGTATAAAATATGACACACTCTTCATGAATCTTATTAAGATAGCAATGGATGGCGGCGGTGGCGGGAGTAGAAGCAGAAACAGAGGAGAGTATTTTTTGTACTTTTTCTTCTCTTCTTCCACTTTTTTTCGTCTACTTTGGTTTATGATGGGCTACATGAGAAGAACTGGATAGGATATTATGGCGAAACGTGATGTTTTTTCATTCTCTCAAGAAATCTAGTATTACGCAGCTTCCTAAGGGAAAAAGAGAAAAAATCTCGGGTGAGAAAGGCAGAGCTGCTTACTTAATAAAAATATAATGATGATAATAAGTTTGTGTTACATTAATTCTCGCGTACATACACTGCGAATATAACTATATTATGTTAAGTAAGTGTAAGTTAAGAAGGGCAGAAAAAATATCATCGGCATTCCTTCCGCCCTTGTACTTCTTCTGCTTCCTCAGGCATTTCAGCGTTACTACTTTCTGTGCTTTGCTGCTTGCTCGCTTTCCAAAAGAATTTGAGATCAAGTCAAGTCTCAGGACTGAGACCTGCCAGCAAAGCTTGGAACATGGGAAAAATATGGGATGAGAATGTATGAAGTTTAACACGCTTTAATAATTATTATCATGATGCTTATAGTGTTTACTCTCCACCGCATTGCCACCTCATCATCATGAATGAGCATCATCGCCATCATCATCATATTAATATTAGTATATATCTTTCTCCCAGGAATTCTGCTGGAAGAAAGGAAAGAAGAAGAAATGCTTGGCTTTTGGCTAAACTACCTAAACTAGGATGCTGCTGCTGGAACTCCAAAAAAAAAGTCTCCAGCTCACCCATCCCAAAAGCGCCGTCGTGCTCAAGATAAAGTCAAATCAGACCAAAAATTATTGCTTCAATGGAAATACACTGTAGTTACTTCAAGAGTGAGAAAAAAATGAAGAAAGAAGAAAAAATCGGGTCTCTTACCAACTTTCTTTACCTCCAGAAGCCAAGCGGAGAACCGAAAAGCAGAGTCACATTCATAATAAGCCTGATAATATGACGATGATAATACGCTGAATATTATTCTTTCTCTGTTGCATGCAATTTTCCTCTACTGCTTGTATGATATATGACTTGTGTTATAATAATACATAATAATAATAATAACATTGCCGAGAAGAAGAAGTGAAATGTAAGCAATCCACAAAAAATGAACCAGTTTTTCTTCTTCTCATCTTCTCCACAGCCACAGCTAAACTCTATAGCCGTCGTTTTCTCCAGCAGGAACAAGCAGCAAAGCAAGGAAATGGTAAATGACAGTGATGGCGATGGAACCCTTTTCTCTATAATATATCGCTTAAGAATTTCCTTTTTCGTGAAAATAAAAAATATCTCACACATTCCCAGCTTCTTCTTGCCGGTTTTTGGCCTTTTTTCTGCCGTAGCAAGTGAAACTAATATATATTATCTTACACTTGACTCCTCTTCTTCTGCTTCATCATAATAATGCAGTTCATCTTCATCCACTTGTTTGGGTTACACAATTCCATAAAAAGGGAATCAAGAATAAGTCGGTGTTTTTTTCGGGGCATAGGACTACGCAAACGATGAACGTGAGCGTTTCATCATGGCCCTATCAGCTCCACCATTATACTCTAATGCCATATTATGTATTATTATTATGATTATGCTTGGTGGTGGTGGTGGGTGATGGAGAAAAAAATATCCTCTTTTCTAAAGCATTTTTTTGCCTTGCTGCCTATTGCGTTGTATTCTTTCACAACTTAAGTCAAGTCAGTCAGTCAGCATCATTTCCGTTCTAGAAAAAATCCTAATTGAATTGCTTTTTTGGATTGCCTTGACTTGACTGAGGGAAGAGCTACAATGTAGCGCGTGGGAGAGGATAATATGCTCAAGTAAAAATAGCCATTTTCTGTTGTTATCAGGAAATTCGTTTTGGATGCAGGCGGAATTTAAGGAACACACACCGTTTTAACAAGTTGTACTAATACTTAATATCATTTTCTAGAGAGAACTTGAGAATTTTCTCTCGAATTCCTGGAATAAATGAAAAAAAAGGACAATTTAGTTGAGGCAAAAAAGGATTTCCATGAGGGAATATATAAATTTTAGTTTATCGGCTTTAACCTGCTTGTCCCATTTAAAGATATATTAGATATACAGTACTCATACATGCTGCAATAATAGCCATTTTTCATTTCCTTCTCTAACTCTAACCATTTCAGATTTCCCCTCGTTCTTTTCGTTTTTCTGTAAAATGGTGAACGGATTTTTTCTTGATTTTCTTCCATGAAACGTAAAAGTGCAAATGAATCCATAGTCTACCCTGTTACTCTCCTGGTTATCGATGCGAAAATATGAGACGGTAGAAGTGGAGCCTAGATATGCAAAACCAATTCCTCCAGCTTAAGTGGAAAAATGCACTAAAGCTTTGTGATGATGAGCATAAATATCGTCTCCACTTAAATTCTTCTGGTGCTGATGATTTTGATGAGACGAACTCATAATCACCTACCACACCACCATGATCATAATAATATTGAAAAGCTGTAAACCGCTATTATGACTTGGAATCTACAGCTTGTGAGATTTTTTCTTGGCCATTTTCCATAGATTGAGAATATTCTCCTTTATGGTAGGTATTATCATCATAAGAGAATGACTATCATAATAATAGTCAGGATGAACACATCGGTTGAGTGCGTGGTTTCATGCAAATTAAGGACCCACCTTTTTCACTCCCACTGCATATTACATTTTATCAGGTCGAGACACTATTTTGGGATAACTTCCAAAAATTGGATTTATGTATATTCATTTTTCCATGATGTATGAAGAAGATTGAACATATTTTTTAAGAAAAAAGATTCAAGCTAACGTTTTAAATGTTAAAAATGGCAAAGCTTCTTGAAAAAGAATTTTTCAGAAACTATAAAGCAGGTTAAAAGTACTCAATAGCTTGTCCTTCAATCTCTTTCAACCTCAAACGGGGTAAAAAGAAAGGGTTAAAAAGGCAAACGTCTCAAAGCATGAATAATAATGCACAAAGCTCAAGTACGTAAAAGTTCTTTTGTGACGATACGAAAAATCACCCCTTTTGTGCACTTTATCAACGGCCAGTCAACATATCACGACCAACAAGCTTGACTTTTAGAATGGCAATTCTATTTTTAAGAGCCAAAAAAGTACAGAAGCGCTGCAAAAATACTGCTTCTTTTCTTGTTGCGGATGCTTAACACAAAAAGTCTGAAAAGGAGCATAATCATAAGACCAGTCTCAATCTTTGTAGGGCTCCTTGCATTGTATAAAATCCGCTTACAACTCTATGTACAGAATATAATGACGATGATCACATGAATGATACAAAGTCACCTCATCAGTTGAAAGCAAAGAAGAAGAGATATGCATGATAGAATGGAGATATTATTGAAAAGACGGATAATAAAAAATATTATGCATATTGTTGCTATTATTATGACAAAAAGGCCACGGATACACCCCTACAATAGGACTATTACAAAGGACGACTGCTTCTTATATTTATTCTGTCAAAGTATCCATTGAAAAGGAAAGAATTATCTGGTAGGTATAAAAAAGTTTTGGAGATCAAAGACTATTCACTTTTAGAATTTTGAAAGGGGATTTTGCCAATTACGATGGAAAACGACTTATCGTTAGTCTCAACTAGACAGAGAAGATTCAATCTAACGAATTAAAGGAAACTATATTTGTTTTTGTATTTTGGCCCAAGCTTATAATTCAGGGTTATGTTTGACGTAACATTTATTTTAGAATAAATAAAAACTTTATTTTATCTTTACGTAAAATGGAATTCTGATTTTTAAAAATATTTATAGATGCAATTTTGTTTTAACCAATGTTCATAGTTATAAATTAGTCAATTTAACAGATTTAACAAAAATATAAATAAATATTGGAAAAGTTAATCTGAAAATAAAATTGTAAATGCAGGATATTGCTGATAACGTCTTTTAACTGTTTAGCTTAAATTTTATCCATAATATCCTCCGTAACCCCCATAGCCTCCAAAGCCTCGTCCATAACCGCCATATCCACCTAAAAATATAAACAAAAAATAGCAGAACGGTATCAACCTGAAAACATATATAGATGTAAGACGGAACAGTTCATCTAATTAGTAATACCATATCCACCTGAAATGAAAAAATACATAGAACATAAAATACAAGAAAGGCATTAAATATAAAATAATATTATTCTGTTGTCCCATCATAAATGTCATCTTGTATAACATACCATATCCACCTGAAAAGATATTTAAAACAACATTTTAATACCAACTTGACAATACTTAATAAAATATTTGAATTCTTTTAGATAGTCCTTCTATTTCTTCGTACCATATCCACCTGAAAATATTAAAAAATAAAAATTCAGATACCACCTTTATAATTCGAAATGTTTTGAGTATTGTCTGTCTTCATACCATATCCGTCTGCAATAACAAACAGAATAGGAAATGCATAAGAAAATAGCAAGGAAATTGCACCACATTTTATTAAAATTTTTATTCCATCTCTGGAATATTGTACAAAAGTTACATACCGTATCCTCCATAACCACCAAGTCCTCCACCAAATCCACCCCCATAGCCACCTGTAGGGTAAACCACAAAAAAGGGTGTTATACGATAAGGATAAAACGGCTTTATTCACAAATACACACAAAAGCTTTAATAGTTGTCTATATAGCCTGCCGTTTCATTGCAACCCCCAAAACCCAGACTCATGGATCTTGTGTGCTTTGCTCTGTTGAAAAGCTCAAAGTAGTAGTAGTAGCAAAAGGATTTCCGGCGGATTTCTTACCATAACCACCATAGAATCTACCCTCAGCCCTGTCTAGAGTCTCTTGTGGAGTTGCTGTTATTCCGGTTACGGAGCTTTTAGAAGTTTCCACGTTCGATTTTGTCGGCTGCTCAGAAATTGTACTTGCAGCAGCCACAAACACAAATATGCAAAGCGAAAGAAAAACTCCAAAGTTGCCCATTTTGTTGTTATTTTTTGAGAAACTACTTTGTTAATGATTGATAAGCCTTGGTAATGAATAATGATGCTTTTTCTAGAAATACGCCCTTTATATATCCTAAAAATTTATTGATTACTTTATGCTGTGAGAATTGATAAATGGAGGTAGAAATGGAATGGTGATAGTGGTGTACATGCAAAGACATCGTGCATAACCAGTGTGAAAATTAATTAGGAACACATTTTCATTTTTGTCAAAATCCGCAGTAGTTCAAGTTCATTCACACGCTCTTCAATCATCACCTTTGCCGATTTTACGAAATAGGCCAATAAATATCCAATGCCGGTGGTATTCCTGTTGGTCATTGGTTCTTACATTAAAAATCAATTTATTGTTGCAGGTGTGAGATAAATGGATGTTGTATAACAAGAAAATAACCAATTTGAACCAGATTTTGCTCTTAAAGCGACAAAGCAAAAAAGTCAGACGAATTGTGCTGATCTTGCTTTGTTCGATTATTACTGAAGCAGAAACACTTAAAAGGAAACAACGTGTATAGCATTTCGTTTATACCTTTTATACATCAGTTTTGTATTGAACTTCGCGTATGTAGTGTAAAATGTATATGCATAATATTTCCATACAAAAATTCAAATTGTAATTAATGTTCTTTAAAAACCATCCTTCCGTTTCGTTTTGCACGGTTTGCTTGCAGATTGCTACTCGGTGTAGGTACGTGATTTTAAACTCCAAGATAATGACAATTGTCGTGATTTTTAAGACTTGAGCCTTGCTAATCAATCAGCAAATCATGTTTACCTCCTGCAACGTTTCTCAATGCATTTATCATGTGTGGGGGCAGCAAACAATACAAATAGGTAATAGGAGATAGTCGATTGTAATATCGTGTCATAATGTGGGTATTCACTCATGGTAAAGTTCAGTTCAGTGAATGTAGCCTGAAGATAGTCATTGTATGAAATGACAATTTAAAACAAAGAAGACTGCAAAATCTCAATCAATATCAGAAGCATTATTATTATTATTGATAAAATGTTGTTGTCAACTGTCACAAATACAATGTTACACTCAAGCAGTTTGCAACAAGCGATCATTGTTCTTCATGCTTATTTCCTTTGTGACCTTCCGTAAACAAAATTACTTTTGCTTTTAATTTCGTCGTGACCAACAATCTTTAAAGCAGCATTTTAAAAAGATATATATAAAAAATTCTAATCCAAAGGGAATTCCCTATTTGATTTTAAGTGTCGCATTACCCCACAGATATTAGCAGCAATGGCTTGAGCTTCACACTTTCGTACATTGGAATATCCATGTCTGTCATTTTTCCTCATGAGTCATGGATATAGGGTGTTTCCTGAAAACGCTTTAGAAAAATCTTAAAGATCGTCACTGGAACGGAAATGCCACGTTATGGTTCTAGACAAATCGGATACGGTTTACGCCAAGCCAAAGGTTGATATCAATACTTCTTCATCTGTATACGGCCCGTGGCTGTATCTCTACATTTTCCTTTTTCCACATCAAATCGTGTACACAAACTGGATTTTACAACTGCTGGTTACGTCAAACCTAAAAGAATCTTCAGAAAACAAATACCAAAATTCATGTAGCTACCCAAAATTACATAAAATGTATACCAACCAATCCCAATCTTGTTCGGTCACGCTCATTTAACCAACCTCCAACTTTTTGCTTATATTACAGCAAAAGCAGTCCCAAAACTGCTCCATATTTTACTCCACCATAATAACCGTTTATTTACCAAAGTCCTCCATATTATTATTACCCAGCCCTGTATGGCAGCACAGCATTTTATTCTTCTCTGCTTTTTCTGGTCACTGAATGAGTTAATGGATGGATTAAAAATGCTCACTGTTGTGAATGTATTAAATGAGAATGAGCTCTTTGGAGGAAGCTCTTTCTCTCTCTCTCTCTTTTAACTAAAGAGAAGAGCAAAATAAAGTAGAATAAAACACGATGACAATTTTCCAAGAATCACAGAGGAAACTTTAGAGCTCTCTTATTCTCCTTTGGTATTATAGCCAGTTTTGAGCTGCTGTACACAAGCGCTAGTTAAAAACGCAAAAGAACCGACAAGAAAAGAAGGCCAGAATGAGAGAGAGAGGAATAATTTCCTCTATAAATATTCCAGCTATTTAAGCAAACTTAAGCTCTCTCATTTCGCTCTTTTCGGCATTTTACACAGTTTCAAAAGTGTAAATCGGCATTACTTATTACATGTGTGCGTATATAATACTCCATCCATCCCTCCGCCACCACTCTCTATACCACCCCGAATCTCTTTCCTCATTTTCCCAACAATAAAACGCTTTACAGAGAACTCATGCATGTGTTTATATCAGTCATTCATTATAAAAATGTATATAATATTACGTGTACATGCCTACACACGTATAATATCCATCCATATATTTATGCATATAATATGTTGATGATGATTTTCCACCATGATCATGTTTTATACACTTTTAATACCTCCCCTTTATTCTTTCCACAATTCCGGGAGTTTTTCCTTTTCCATGTGTGTACTTTGCCTTGTACATTTGCTGAACTCGCAAAGCATAAAGCAGGTTGCGGTTGGTGGAATGGTTCGATATAAATAGGTAGACTTTTTCCTGCTGCTGTTGTATACTTCTCTGACATTACTACATTAATGCATAATTTCAAAAGAAATTGCGATTGTGAGGCTGCTGGAGAGAGAAGACTAGCTTAACTTGATGATGATGTCGGTACTTTTCCGTTCGTATGCTGCTTTTGTTTGGACTAAGTTTCAGCCAAGGCCGTATTATTAAATGCTGGCTCATGAACCTGCTGCTGGAAGAAAGAGGAAAATAAATAGAGCTGCGTACTTTCTCTTGTGGAGTAAAATTGTTGGAGGATTTTGAAGGAATGATTCTAAAGAAATAAATAAAATGACTGACTTTTCTTCTTTTTGTGGTGATGGTGTGCTACTATGTGTGCATAATAATGCCTCCCACATATAAGAATACGGTTTTATGTTCTTTTTATACAGAGTCTAAGTTAAATGATAGGAATTAAAATGTACATAAGTATAAGTAGAGCATGTGATATGATGATGACGATGATGCCACGCCATCCATATTATATGAACTTTTTATGAACCAATGAGCCTGAACTGAAGACTTGAGCACTGAACTCGAGCACATCATTTTAAGCCTCTATCTATTTAGATGAAAGCTTTGGCTTTTTCCTTCCGAGGAAAAAGAAAATCTCAGAGAAATACTCTGAATATAGCTTGATGAAGATGACGATGATACCACACTACTACCCTTGGTTCGTGTGGTAGTATCTAACAGAGAGGGAAACAGAGACAACGACTAAATAAATGAGAGGAATCGTACATCAGTATTTACGCCATCGCATCAGCATCAACCTAAAAAGTGGATGTATTTAGGTAAAATGTATAATACACAGTAATGACAGAGACGCCACTATAGTACCCTGCCTGCTTTCCCTGGTTCTGCTCTGCTTGCCTAGACTTTATTCTGGTTGTTTTTATTATAAAAGTATATATTTTTGCTAAATTATATTATTACCAGAGTTTGGACATGATTTTGTATAAAGTGAGGCATCTATCATCCGCCCTTCTCTGTGTGTCTCTCTGTCTTGTGCCGGCGCTCACTTAATATTTTAAGCCAACCACCACCGCGCCACCACTACATTCAACCAGAAATACAGTCAGAGGAAAAAAACATCCACTCCATTATGAGCTCCCATTACACTTTTATGCCTCAGAATAATAATTAAACACTCTCATATTTTATTTTTAGTTCATCCTCTGACTCCAACTCTGAAAGAAGTGAAGAGAAAGAACCATTGGACTCCATTTACTTGATTTCATGAAAAAGAATGCTAAACGATATATATGTACATATATACCGCATACTTTTTCAGTTATGAAATGTACTGCTTGCAGAGATGATAATATCACAATGATGATCATCATCATATCTGTATAGCTAACATCCGCCCTCTTTTCAAATACCCTCTTGCTTTGTATATAATATTTGTTAGATTCATGTGTGTTACATGCTTACTGGAATCCAACTAAAGCTTAGGGTGAATTGTGTTTTCCACCACTACCAGAGATTTCTCGGTACTTTATGATGGACTGGGGTGAAGGATGAAGAGGGTGAATCTATGGTGAGCCAAAAGAGACTCAAATTTTGCAACCCTGTTGCCAGCTATTTCCCTCTTTCAATGAATATCTGTATGCATTCGCGGGACATGCTGCCTAAAAGTTTGTAAAATTGAAAGAAAACGATAATCTGGTTACCTAAAACTTAGAAAAGATCATATGTGCTCCACATGTCATAACGTATTTCAATATCATTAAAAAGGTCTACTTAAAATATCCAAAAGCCTGATGTAGTTTGAGAAGATCTTTCTCTGACGTAAAAGTGATTTCTTGCATATAACTTATTGGATTTATTTCATCTAGCTAAATCGTACAAAATTTAATATTATGTGGGAGCTTTATATTTGTATAGTACAGAGGAACCACAATTCTGTCTTGAATTTACTTGATTGAGCGAGAGAAAAGTTTTTTGCTCCCGATCTCTTTTCAGGTTGAGTGCCTCCTATTTACTTGCCATTCAGTTCAGAGTTGATTCGTTTTACATCATCTTGAAAGCTTGAGAACGACCCAGATAATATATTATAACATGATCATCGTGATGAGTACATTTGAATAGGTATGTATATTATTGTATATGTTTACCCAATAATAATAATGATATCATACAGAGAGACATGGTGAAGCGATGTGGTGGTGGTGGTATAGTGCGGTGAAAGGTAAGCTGGTTTTATGAGACTTTATTGAGAGAAGAGAAGAAGAATAAAAGTAGACGGAAATTCTTTTCAAATGACGATATGATCATAATACTCTCTTCGTGAGTGACTGCATTTACTTTAGCAGAACTCTCAATGGGGCATACATACATGGTCGCATTAGATTTTCATTTCCAATTCAATGAAAAACATTCGAGTTGACAGATCCTGTAACCTGTCTCGTAACCAACTGAGTTTTGTATGATTTTCTCCCTTGTGTATACTTTCTTACTTTTATTTCTTCTATCATCATCATTTTTGTGCTTAAATTAACTGTTAACGTGATACTGTGTGATGCACCATTGTATATACATAGTTGAGTGGATTGATACTGTGTACGTGAAGCACAGGTGTTCTTGCATACAGAGTGGAAATAGACTTTCCTCTTTCCGGAAAAGCTGAATTGAATTGAGTGAATAAAATAAAGAAAGATTTGAATGAGATAATGCGGGTATCTGCGTTTTCTTCAATTTCAAAAGGAATGAACGGTTTCTATTATGAATATGAGCTCTAATGCATGGATGGATGTGATACGGCGATACGAAATGAATAGAAAAACTTTCCCGATCCAATTTGGACTATTTTATTATACGTAATACAGAACACATGCCCCATTATTCATATTTTATAACGATTGGATTTATTCTCCTGTTAAATTCCACATCTCCACTGTACAGTATTCATTTATATTCTATGCAAATTGACTGGAAATTGACTAAACTAAAAAGGTTCAATTCCCTCAATGTCGTTTTCACTTGAAACACATGCTTCATATAAGCAGTACTTTAAAATTATCACGTTATATTCTCACCATCACTATGCATAGTCAACCAGTTCACCACAGAAATATTATGTACATAATATGGGGGATGGGGATGAAACAAAAGTTGGGTCCAAGCTTTGATGATGAAAAACAAGTTTATTCACCGTCATCGTTAAACGATTGTGTGGGAGCTGTGTAAAAGTTAAGACCATAACTCAATATAAAGCAAGTGAAATAAGAAGCTGGACTAGGGGCAAAGCAAACAATTTTAATGGTGCTGTCTGGCTCAAGAGTAGGTACACATACAGAAATATTATGTACAAAAGTAAATAACTTGTTCTTCCTTTCTATGAAAAAACGGCATCCACTCAAACATATTTTGCAGAGAAGGTCCATGAAAGTCCATTCGAGTAAATATGTTGGAGGGATGATAATATGTGCGGCTGCTTATTTATGTATTTACGATACATCCATTCGTATAAGCAGGGTATCGCATTGCCTCATAAACAAAACCCCTAAAACTAGCTGACTTGTTGTTTGAGCCTATATAGTTGTTTGTGGAGAAAGCAATGCAGAGGACTGAGCAAGACAGCAAGCAATTCCCAATAGAGTATTCTAGATTGGTTTTCTTCTTAAGTTACTACGACTTACTTTAGTGTTTCTGAAAAAGTAAGTCGCAAGCCAAGCAGAGCTTGGGTTTGTACGGGTTTCGTTTGAGTAGTTATATGCTTTGGAGGCCCATAAACTTCAGAATTATCAGTTTGGGTCAAAAATAATTCACTCAAGAAACGACAAATCGGTCAATATCTTAACTCGCTATTTATGACGGTATTTAGGGAATAACTTCTTAAATCTTGATTTATTGCTAGTTGTGGTATATAAAATGTATAGGTAGGCATGTGTCTAAAGAAAAGGCAGAGAGAATAAGAAGAGCTCAACTGTAAGCAACACAACAGCATTCTCAATTCAGCTAGTCCCATTTATTTGCCAATGAATGGTTTACTTACATGCTTTATTATAACAGAATCACAACAAAACTCTTCTAGTCTTCTGTATGGACAAGCTGGAGTAAAGATAGCAAGTCTTTTTGGGCTTGTTTTTAACTTCACTTTCATGATGTTCCTTGAGACCAGAGGCTTTCTCTCGTTTCAAAAACCTTAACTGAGAACGTGATAGCTTTTTCGATATCTTTTCTCCTTGCAATACAGAAAGAGAGAGAAAGAGACGTGGAAAGCTATTTAATATGAAATACACATGGAGTGTGGTAGTATCGCTTATTTTAAGCTGAGTTCTCTTTTCTCCTCCTGGCTATTTACGTTTCTACCAACAAGCAGAAAAAGACCAACCCTATCAACATGATCGCGATGATGATGATGACGATTGTGAGCAACAACCAGGGAAAATGGACTGGACTGACTGTGTATCCGACATAGAGAATTTGTGTACGAGTGTGCTCAGAATGATGACCGCTAAACGAGCTATTCACTGTATTTGCTCATCCTTAAAACATACTTAAACATCATGCTTGCTTTTTTTACTTTTCTTTCCTATCTGACCACCATTTCTCCACTAACATACGATGGTCTATTGGGCAAAGAAAGACAAGCAAGTAAGTCTCTTCCGATCCGATATTAACTGTCATAAACTTTCCAAAATTCCTGTCAAAGCTACACACTCTACATGCATGGTGGTACTTGTACCCACAACCCAAGTCCTCCTCCAATCTCATGGAAAAAAGTTTGCTAGCTTCTAATCTTGATATTTAAGTTTAATTTACAACCTTAAAAATATTATGAGATGGGATAATCAAGATCTCCAGCTGCTGTCTGGCTATCATTCATGGCCTGACTTCCCTTGGTAAGTGGTGGTTCTCTGATATTATATGCCACGTAATGCGTATCACGCTATTTCCCCCCGCACATTTCCCCCCACGACATTTCCC
>JAHZMV010005841.1:0-16793 GCA_027743765.1 Coecobrya sp. COE2
GATTAGAAATTCTAATTTAGAATATTTAAAATCAAAATGTTCGAACATTGGACCAGTTAAACACATCCCTTCTACCATATATCAGATTTTTTACTTTTCAGTATCGAGAGCACGATAGCTTTCAAATTATTTTTGATTCCATTTTTATACAGTTCATCTCTTCGTTCTGTTCTATTTGACTTGATCTCAAGCTGAAACCAAAAATCTTGTTATCCAATTAAAATTGCCATACTAACCTTTTGGAGAGTTGTTGGCTAAATACAAAAAAATACAGACATTTTGAACATCTTATTGTTTTTGCCGACAAATGGACATTGACGATAGCACCAATACCCTTAGTTTTAATATTACTAGAGCTTCTTTGTTTCATTTAGCTCTTGTAAGAAAATGGAACCAAACGGACAAGGGCGCTTCCAAAGCGATACATGCCATAAAGCTGTTCCGGGAGTTGAACAGGAACAAGATCTACTTTCTCTTTCTGCATGTAATTCACGTTCTTTGCTGGATAGCGAAGGGTACATAACACTGGGACAGATATTGGCAACGTACGACGCTCCAATCAATGAAGAACATGCCTGGGCTTTGTGCTATCTCAGCACAAAGTGTCTAGAGACTCATTCATTATCATCCAATACGTCAAGTCACAGATCTGCACCCCACTCCAGTGAAAGTTCCGAGTTACGCTGTACAGAGCTGATAAAAATTCATCATCAGGATGGGCATGTAGCTCTGGACGTGAGAAACCTCATTGGAAATGATACCACCAGTTCTTTACAGTTCCAAAGAGATAGACTAAACGAGAAAGTTGTGATCAAATCTAAACTCATCTCCAACATTGCATTAATAATTTACAAAGCATTGGACTTTGGAATGACAGAAGATGAGGAACGCAGCTTGAGTATTGAATTAGAAAGCATTTTAGATCAAATGGTCTCTTCTGTAAATGATCCCTCATATGACAACGACGAGGCTTCTTCCATTCAATCTCACAAACATTTCACTGCGAATGACATCACAGACGCATGTTTAGCTCATTTTCATTGTTCTGGGCGGCCAAACAAAGAATCTCCTGATTCCTTTTACCAGAAAATTTGTCAAGACCTCGCTTTGGACGCACAGGAATTTTCAAAATTCGTACGTGTTGCAGAGCGAGCATCTCAAGCTCTAAAATATTTGCACTGTGTGGGCGATGACTTGCCAAGGCGCAATAAACAGAAAAATGAAGAGTCTAATGTAAATGGTAAGGAGAATCTAAGGGCAGTGGCTAAGATGTGGATACATGTGGTACGTGAGTTAAGGCGCGGAGTTAAATTAAAACGGTTGGACGATTCAGCCCCAAGAGCGCAGCATGAATACCAGAAAACTCCGTACGAACAGTTATTGGAAGACATTAGGTCCCAAAAGTACAAGCTGAAGAAAGTTTCTTCGGAAAGGAAAGTAGAATCCCTAAACGAGAAGTTGGATTTGCATACCGTTGTAATGGTGTATGTCCGGTCTCGACCGAAGCTTAAAAGAGCATCAGAGAGGATTTTAAAACCAGCTACTCCAAAGAAACCTGATCCACATGAAGAGCTAATGAAAAGCATTAGAAAGGTTCATCATCTAAGACCGGTAGCTGAACAGAACTCCACGTAATGTTTCCCGTTTTTAAATGGATGCATTTGTATTTAAGTGCCTATTTTACTTTTTCAAAATAATAAAAGATACAAAAATCGACAGTTTTCCAACAGTTTTTTGAAGGTAATTGCATAATTTATTATAGTCTTTCAGGCGTTAGTTTAGATAACATACGTATAAAGAGAATTTCCCAGTAGCGATCAACTTAGTAGCTTTGATTTTGTGATTACAAAAAACAAGTGCTACTTGTTTGTCTAATACAACTTTGAGATATATAATCAAAATTGAATCCATCTTGACACTGCAAGGTTCCCTTGTAGAACCCTTCGTAGCAAACGGAATATTGGTCACATGACTTCGAACTGGGTATTAGTATGAACCCTTGTGACTTCTCATCTTGGCATCTTGCGATTGTGTTGAGGGTTGACTCATAATCAAGTTGGACAACTTCGGGCACGCCAACTGTCATGGTGCCGTTTACTACACAACGTTGCTCTTCCGCATCGAAACAAGTTCCTGACACGCACATCTGCACCAGAGGAAATCCTTCCACGCAAATTATATAAAGTGAGCAATTCCCTGTAAAACAAAATGTATGACAATGAATGTACTGAAAAAATGAAATTCATAAAATACACACTTGTTAGTTAACTCAACCTGGGTATGGAAGATAGATGACACCTTCGGGTGGGCACTCTGGCAATGGACTTAAAGTAGTACTTGTCGTGGGAGGCTCTGTGGGTTCTGTAGGTTCTGTACAGTTTACGTTTTCGGGGAAATCGCATTCTTTTACAATTGGATTAAACAGAAGACCGTCGGCACATTCTTCGTCATGCGCAACTCCATTTACACAAAGTATGTACAGACTACAGGAAGCTGCAAGTCATAGGAATTGCGAATACAGTTTGAAACAATAAAAAAATCATATTTTCTAAAAATGGGTACTTTTGAAATAAGTACATGGAAATTAGCATTTTCTGACCTGGATGAGGTATTTTATCTATTCCACTTGGAGGACATCCATTTGGAAGCGGAGTTGTGGAGGCGTTACTCGGAGGGGTAGTTGGAAGGTCAGTTGGAGGGTCAGTTGGTGGCTCAGTTGGAGGATCAGTTGGAGGATCAGTTGGAGGGTCAGTTGGTGGTTCCGTTGGTGGTTCCGTTGGTGGCTCAGTTGGTGGTTCCGTTGGAGGGTCAGTTGGTGGCTCAGTTGGTGGTTCCGTTGGAGGGTCAGTTTGTGGCTCAGTTGGTGGCTCAGTTGGTGGTTCTGTGGGGCTTGATGATGGTAGCCCAGTAGTAGGGGCGGGGGAACCTAAGTGAAAATTGATATTTATTTGTATATAAGGACACATATTTCGGTCGCGAGTCTTAAGTTAGTGCAATTGAATTTTGTAGTGTACCTATTGGAGGACGGGTTCCTCCAATGCACTCAGGTACATTTTGTGGATAATCACATTGTAGTAGTTCTGGATTGTAATAAAGAGAATCTGGACAGTCCTGTACGAAACGAAAGCCTACAGAAAGTAATTTGTGATTAATTCTTAATATCCAAGAATAGTATAGGTAACTGATTGTATGCTTCATGAATGCGTATATAGCATGTGAATGTATATATAGCGTTTTACCATTGTCACAAATGTAATACTTGGTACAATCTTCATGGGGTATGTATATTACCCCTACGGCAGGACAGTCAGGGTCTTCCACCCCCTATAAATTCAGTAAATCGAAGCATTTACACAAGTCTGAAGATAAGAGTTTGTCTTGGAAGAAATCCGGTTTTGAAAATACATGGCAAAATGGAATAAACAAATTAATGAGAAACGACAAAGTGAACATTTTCCTTACCACAACTATCTCAAAATTACACAAGCCAATGAAAGCTAAAATTAAACCAACGTATTTTACCATTTTTGTGCTATTTATTTGTATCAGCACCAACAAAAATATGCAATGTCTATATAAAATATTTATTACTAAGTCAATTTCTTGACTGCGTTTATTGCTTTAGAAAACTTGGGACTTGGGCTCGGATGAAATAAAATATACTTTCACTTCAAAAGCGACTCCAAAACTGTGATGTGAAATGTAAAACTCTTCGATGTATACTTGTCATTCATACATTGACATTGGTCTGTGCCCTCAATTTACCGTTGACAAGATATTAATCGGGTTATCAATGAGTTGACAAAGACAATGGAGTACAATCCGTGGATAATCAATGAATGACATTGATATACCAACTTATCAATATTTTACCGGGATTAACATTTAAGCATAATATTGAGTACCTATGTAATGTATAAAGGTATTATTAAAACATTCATTAAATTGACGGTTAAATTCCCCTCAAATCAACAAATTTGCAAACCAATTCAACAATGTTTCATAAATAAAGATGAAGTGGTCTCATTTGAAGAAAACATTAGTATTTCATTCATAGTTATTCAACCAAAAACCTCAAGAAAATTCACTTTCTCATATTACCCTTGTAATTCTACAACTCCTATTTTGATGAATAATACGTGTAATCACTTACCGAATTTAATGCAATAGATGCAGATGTGATTGGTTGTGGAGTCGTGGTGAGAATTGTACAATTAGCATTTTCCGGAAGATCGCAAACTTTGGTTTCGGGATTAAAGTGCAAACCGTCGGTGCAGTTAGTTACATGCGGGTTTCCCTCAATACAAATGAAGTATAAAATGCACGAACCTTCATTTTAGTTAAAACATGAATCTTCATTATTATCATTATTAGACAGCTTGCCACTGAATATGAAGCAATTAAGTAATGTTCTACCAGGATATGGAATTTTATCCACGCCTTCCGGAGGACATCCGTTAGGTAATGGAGTTGTAGAACGACTTGACGTGGTCATGAAATCGGTAGTTGTCTGTTTCGATTTAGACATAATATTGCCATTTAAATGTCTCGCAATTCATAATAGATTTTTTGGGAAAATTTCAATAAATCTAGATATACCTGAGGAGTTGTCGATGATATACTGGTTGAATGTTCGGTTGGAGACGAGGATTCAGTAGGTGTTGTTGATCTAGCAGTACTAGTTGGTACACTTGATCCGTCTGAAATCCATGCATTGCATTTGAAACTGACATGTCAAAGATAAATAGATTCAAAATGGTAATAAAAGTGATAATCGAACCAGTGGGAGGTCGTGTTCCACCGACACACTCAGGAACATTATCTGGGTGGTCACATTGACTTGTGTCTTGATTCCAGTATGTACCAGGAGGACAGTCTCTAATAAACAATTGTCCATCGCTGCATTCCTGGTATTTGGTGCAGTCAGGATGGGGATGAAAAGTCCCCTGTTCAGACGGATCACATTCAAATTCGAGTTTTGCCCCCTAAAAAATAAAGGTTAAATTTCTTTAACCATTTTTAATTTGGTGTATTGAGTTATAATTCTTTGTCAAGTATTGCATTCAATTCATAAACCTTTATTAGTGGAATGGTAACATTGAACAGAATTAAGTAATAATATATAATTCTGTAATTGCTCTGGTTTGCCATTTTAACTTTCCTGATTGAAATAGTTACAAAGAAACAATTTGCAACACCAATTTTGACAACTTCTGACCGTTAAGTGAGAAATATGAATCTTGATCCCGACAGAATGTACATAGAAAAATAATTAATGCGTTTGTTTTGAACGTTTTTACTGTAACCAAACTGACAGTTAATGACAGCCGATGGACATAGGTACGTATTTACTTATACCTACTTAATGACTACTGACGCAAATGCCTACTAGAGCCATGTCTCCTGTCAAGATTAAATGGGTACGTACATTACCAATGTACTACTTCATGTTAGACACGTGTATGCATGCATCTTATGAAGATGAGTGAAGTGAGATGAAGGATCTCTCCAGTAACTTATCGGGTTTCATTATGTTGTGTATGACATAATACCTCTTTAAATCTAAAATAACTCCAACCAAACTGCTTTCAGTATTTCTACATTATGCAAAAATGCTAACGTCAATAAAAATCATGATGCCAATAGGCGAATACTCTAGCGATATAAAAATGCTCATGTAGTTTATTAAAATGCTTCGTCCTCCGTGGAAGATAAATTACAGAAATTGGAATGTGTAAGAGTTATTTCCATTTGTAACATTGTTACTGTTCACATGATGAACCCCATGGAACAGCACACACTTGTTGTCTGAAGTTAAACCATAGACCTGCACCGCAGTTGTAAACGCCTGTGTTTTCACCGTTTTGACAGTAATAGAACTTGTTACAATCTCCAGGATATGGCAGGTAAATGTATGGAACGTCAGGAGGACAAGAGAGTTCTCCGCCGCCACTTGAAGTAGTAGTCCGCAATGTCGTGGTAGGTGCTGGGGTAGTAGGTGCTGGAGTAGTAGGAGGATTGGTTCTAGGTGGTGTTGTTGTTTCTGGAGGGGGGTTTTCTGTGGTTGGAGGTGATTTAGTTGTGGTGGTGACAGGCGCTTGGGTTGTGGGTGGTGGACTTGCGCCACCGCATCCAGGAACTATGGCGCAGTGGTCACACGCTCCACCATCCGGTGAGGGGTTGAAGCATAGTCCAGCTGGACACGGAATCAAACCTGGAACCCCAGCATCGCAAATGTAGAAAGAATGACAATCCTCAGGGTTAGGAATATTCCCAGTGAAGTCTGGTGGGCAAGGGTTCCCAGCCACTCTCTAAATCACAAATCATTGCATTTTCTTTAACATTTCGCCAATATTATGAAAAGAAAAGAAAAACGTTACTGCAAAATATTCAATTTACCGTTAAGAAAGCGTTTGTCCGTAAGGAATCCGCTACAACGGACAAACTCAGCACACTGATTACCACACAAATTACTGCGTAATTCTTCATTTTTATAATTTCACCAGCGTTTTGGAATATTATGAGAGCTCAAATGCACGGTGCAAAATGTGTAACAAGGAGAGACCAAGCACCACTTATAAAGCATTTTATATTGACGCAAATTATTGCATGACGCCTTTTTCCATGATTTATAACCGGACAGATTGGCCGAAAGACGTTAGATTTTATTGCTTTATTTGTTTGGTTTTTTATGATTTAGAAAATTATAGCATGGTAGACAGTTCAAACGTTGTTTTAATTTACAATAGGTCGATAATCCGGTCCCGTATGTGTGTATATCATCAGCATAATTTTTTTGTTCTGTTATCTGTTATTTCACTTTCCAAGCTACAGGAAAAATGCAACAAAAGTGTTCAAGAGAAAGGTAGAGAGTAAAGGTTTTATTGTTATTTATTAGCTATATACTTTATGCGACATTCAGGATGAATGATAAACCTTGATTTTAATACGATAAGTGAAATTCTGACGTAATACAACAGGATGAAAACGTGCGTGAGGTACGTGCTCGACCACATTCAGCAGAGATTCGCTCAATTCATAAAGCTTACATAGGTTACATTTATTCATTCAAATTATAAACTTATCATCATGTTAAATTAAATTTGCGTGTGATTGCAGTGATACCGACTCCCGCAAATTAATCGATGAATAAACATAGTAATCAGAAAGATTGATCATCAATCATCACTAAACTATAGTCAGTACATATTTTTTAAATACAATCCCTGATGAATCAATACAATACAACAATACGTATGATTTGTTCATGCATGATTATGATTATCACCTTCACATGCATTGTATATACATAATGTGAACATATTATATCGTATGGATGATAACTTTCTAGCACACTGGACATAATGAGATGGTTACAATTACAATTGAACTAGACTTAATGAACTTTGACACTTATCAATGGTCAGTGTTTCTCCGTTTTGACAGGTAATATCGGCTTTGCACGGTCCTGGGAAATGATGTACAACAACTTTTGCTAATTTGCAGTTTACCGTTTTAGGAAAGGACGGAATTGAAGTAACGGGGATACGATTTTGAGTGGGCATCTCCGTCGTATGAAATGGCATGCTATTATTAGCAGAATGGCTTATGTTGCCATGTTCTCCGCTTTTATTTAGAGGCCAGGGAAATAAACCTAGAATACCACGCAATTCTGGAACAGCCGTAGGATTAGCGACGGGACTACGGGATATGGTGGCTTCATTGGTGAGCATCTCGTCGGAATTTAGATCACTCGAAGTTTCATCAGATTTGATGTTGCAATTTTCAAAGTCCTCCATAGCCGGTGCTGGAAAAACGGCAGTAATTTTACAAACGTCTTTCGTTGGGATGAATTCAGGAACAAAGGATACATAAGTACTCCTTTGAACACATGAGCGTATATAGGGGTGAAAAAATTGGTTCTGATTACTGCATTTACTATGCAATACATTTATTCCTCCTAAGCAAGTGTAAAAAGCTCTACAGTCAGAAGGATGGGGTATCACGATTCCTTCTGGCTGGCCGGTGCACGGACACGGGGAAATGAATGGAACCTGAAATCATTTATGAATACTAAAATAAATACCAGACACAGATAACATTGGTATATACCTATACATTTATGTTGATTTAAAATACGCTGTAATATTATTAATAAATAAATTAATAAACCTTTGTTGTGGCAAATTTTAACGTTGGATTGACCTCCTCTTCAAATAAATATCCAGGACACATGGAAAGAAAGCACAATGCACCTAGGACACATCGCAGTATGGTAGAATTCATATTGCCAGGATTTACTTTTCCAATTTCGTCAAAAAACTGCAACATTTCCTGTCTTAATGGATGACCGACAATAACGATAGAGCAGGTTCTCTGAGTAACATTTACCAACTAAACGCTCAGTTTTAATTGGAAATCTGAATCGTTTTTGAACATCATGAGATGAGAAATGCTACTGATTCACCCAAGTCTTTCTTGCTAATAAAGACAAATTAATTTTGTTTTGTTATGTCTTCATGATCAAATGTTGTCAAAAGTCATTTATGATTTATGTTTCTTTCAATGTGCCATTCAATTGGTTAAATTAAAACAAATTGGTAGTATTTAAGAAATACGTAAGAGCAAATTTACATTTCTGGGGAGAATAAATATATAAATAAGTAACCTTTTATTTTTGGTTTGATAAACGTTAAAAAACTTCATTTTTAGCAAACTGAAAGTTGGCACAACTGAAATTTTTGGGATTTGCGCACAAGTGCGTGAGCGTGAACCGCGTGAACATTCAAGTTTAATGACCCGATCTAAATTCTAAGTATACCAATCAAGAATGAACAATTATACATCATCATGCGTCTTCTTACTTTACGTGAAAGGCATTAGTGTGTTTATTTATTAAGACTAATAAGTAAAAAGTTGTTAAATAATGTTTGTTAAAATGATGCGTGACAAATCATTTGTAAGGAACTCCATTATTGGAACTTTTGTTTGCCAATCGACCATTTACTTGACAGGAAATGTAATAAAAGGCGAAGGCTTGAAAAGAAAACACCACACAGGATCCGAACCAGCATGGCGATATAACATGTAAGAAAGAAGCAACAAGTATAGAAATGTATTTGTCTTTCGTGACATACATATGGTCGATATTAGTCTTGTAACGGATTTAATGGAAATAGTAATAGCGTGCTGGTAAAAAAACTATACCATCCAATATTCACAGTCACTCGACCGTATTTAACATTTTTTCAATTCCTATCTTGCCACTCTTACATTTTCGATGTACATACGTTATCTTTTATTAAACCAACAGGTTAGACTGAAGTGAGCCACAGAATGCTGGATATGTATGGTATAATTGTTAAATGCATTGTACATACATAATCATCGATTCATTTCAAAGAGTGCTCATAACTCTCATAACCAATTCCGGAACATATTAAAAGCATCTAATGCCACTTATAATAACCAAATGCAAAAGGCGCCCATGTCTACTCGTTCGTATGTTTATAAATTCGCAGTCCGAAAAAATAATAATGTATGTATAATATTGTATCGACTAAAATGTAATCAGAATTTGAAATGAGGTACTCCCTACGAAGCAAATTTTCAGTATTACTTTTTTTGCAATCGAAATATGTATAGTTAGGTTACGTATGTGGCTCATAAAATATGAACAACTCGTTTTCTGCTACCACACTCCACATCTAAAATTTTCATGAAACCATAAGTCATAGTTGTTTTCAACTTGAAACAATATTTATTATAAAAGTTATCAGTAATGTCACAGACAGTCCAAGTACACTCTCATCAAATGAAATAGCGCTCCTTGACTTGATTCTTTCTTTGTAATAGCCCTATACACTGACCTTATAAATATCCATTTTATTCGTGCATAGTAATACTATTATGTAAACAATGTAGTTTTTAAAATTAGTGTATTTCCATCTCTCGACATTGGGTCCGTGGCTCTAATTTGATTTCCGGGTTCTTTATTTCCCGTTTTAAAGCAAAAACATTTATAAAATATGTCGAGAAGCTCACAGGCTTTGACAGTACTTCGACCAACGCGTATCTCAAAGACAATACATTTCCAGCGGAACAACTAATCTTGATTACATTTTTGGTAGTTCAAGTTAAAAATCGGTGACTTCCCTACTCCTTAATCATTAAATATTATTTATGATTTGGTACAAGTGTCTCAAGAAGTGATGCTTGTATTCAACGTTCTCGTGACAGTGAAAGTCATGGAAGAAAGGAGGTGAAAGCTGTTGCTACTTTCTTTATTGGTCTTTTTTTATCGTGATCATACTAATGCAAAAGCTCTTTGTATGAAAACATACTTCCTGCTGGCTTTTCCATCCAACTTTTTAACGTCTTCTGTGTGTGGTTGACTAGTTTTAAAAAATTACACGTCTACGTCGCATTAAAATGTGTACCTCAAAAAGGAGAGACAAACATCAATTTGTAAATAGATAATGCGTCTGAATGCACGTGTTGAATGCGAGAAAGACAACGTAAATTAAAGCCTAAAATAGATATATTGGAAATGAGGCAAGAGTCCGTAAACACGGCAGATGGAACAACAGCTCAGGACCCGTCTTCATTACCGGTTCCGCTGGAACCACCAGTGATAAAACGGCAGCCGTCCCACTTGGCTGAATCTAGAGGTATTGACATGTTACTTGTTCTATTGTCATTTTATTCCCTTGAAACAAGCGCTATCATTATTCTTATTAAACGGAAAGAGGACAGATACGATGGCCTTGTCAATTTCATTTCGCTAACCTATCATCATGAAGCTTGCTCTTCAACCAATATAAATGCCTTATTGATTATTGATGTGATATTTTACATAAACTTTTGTAGGCCATGAATATCTCTTTCTGAGTACAATGCTAGGACACGTTTAGTCGATCACAAACGTGTTACGAATTAGGAAGGGCTTTATTTGCTCAATTTAGGCAAAAATATTTTTGCATGGTTTACAAAAATTTACAAATCCATGTTACTTTCTAAATTTGCAATATTCTGATTTTATCGCATATCAGGACGCACTCGGAAGAAACAATTGACAACCAGTGGGCTTTCTTGTCTCGATTCAGTGGATCTTATATCGATAGAAGTAGACCGAAGTGAGTTTTTGGGACTTTCTCTACAACTCCAGTTTTCATTCTAAAAATCAATATATCTATCAAATCCACCTCATGCTCTAAATTCGATTACATATCTACTTGAATTTATATTAATATAATATATATATATATATATTTGAATTTCTATTCCCCTTCCTCTACCTATATTATATTATAATAGATTGCCTAAGTTGTCGTCTGGATAAAAACTACAGTATTCGTGATGTGACAGGTGATAAAGTACTGCTCAAAGGTTTACAAGATTTTCATCCCTTTGACGGACTAAAAAATGTCATTCTACGAGATACGGAAAATCTGCCAGTTGCAAGAGTTTGTTTTAAACAGAAATCTGCACTTTACTCGAGTATGGTACGTATTCACAAGTATAGAGCCATAATTGACAAGTGAAGTATTGGCTTGAAAATTTGCATGAAGTCAGCAATTCAGCACAGATATTAAACATATCTGCATACTACTTGTTAGTACATAAAAATAATGCATGTTCTTCTATGGAAAATATAGGCTTTGGCAGTGTATGCACCATGTGACGTCCTTATTGGAACGGGTGAAGAGACATCTGGAGTCTTTATGTTCTCTTCGAAGCTCCTACTTAGAAATGCGGATGGGGACGAGCTCTTTAACGTAGAGTATAACAATAAGATCCTTAGCTCAAGTTATTCGGTAAGTTATGGAACTCATGAAGCATGCATTTTCAAAATCATGCTATGCTAGTAACATTGAACAAATGCTAATAACATATATCGTTGTATTTGGTTTTTGAAAAGATTAAAGCAACCAATGAACAAGATACGGAAGAAATAGCCAAGATTTTGAAAAAATCTAGGCATGGAATTCGTTTACAACTCACTTCAAAAATGAATACAATCAGTAAGGTGATACTAATTGGGTTTTGCATCGGATTGGTATGTTGGATTCATTTTAAAATAGAGAAAGTGCTTTAATATTACTTTGAATACGCTTGTGTCAAGTGTTTAAATTTTCATCTTAATGATTTTAAACAGACAAATAAATTCACACCTCCAAATTCGGATACCGGTTGACAGATGCAAAAGCTAACTATCAAAATTTCAGTAACATTACTATTGTTTGTCAAATATTTTGGAAATTATTATTTGATTCTCAAATCTGGTTGACTACTTCATATATTATAATATTCCGGTTCATTATATATGATATTAAATGTGTAACCGCTATCTGTACCAAGTACCTACGTATTTATATACCTATTAAGTACCTTGGACTTTACAAAGCACTTAAATTGGTATTTTTATTCCGTCTATCTGTCTATTTAAATGGTTTTGTCAAACCGTGGATAAAATTTGAAAAGTATTGGATTGGGACCTGAAATTTGTACTATTTCGAGCTATTGGGTTCGATATGCATTGCTGGTTGAATCTCCTGTTGTTTGTAGCGTTAGGATAGGAAAGTTTAAAATCAGACTGTATTGACTGATTCCATCATTTAAATTATATTCAACAATAAGAACAAAATGTCTGTCCTTAAATGAATTCCCATTATATGATTACATACCTTGCCTTGTTGATATATGCTTCAAATAGATAGGTTGGTATAGTGTATACGAATTTCCTAAATAATATGTAATGCAATTATGAGTATTTTTGGATGGAAAAATAAAGCATGTCTACGTTTGTAATATTGGCGTTCATTTTGATACACAAGGCCACGCTTAATAAATCATTCTAGTCATCATTTCCAGTCCGCCTTTGTGCATACCCAATGATTTCCAGGCATATTGTGCAAATAGATATTGGGTGCGTGGAGCATAATGCCCTTTTTATCGTCCATAGGACCAGACTTTGGTGTACACCTTGAAACATAAAATATCCATACTTCTATTTGACTATTGTAAGCCACTCAAGAATCGCAGCAGGAAATCGATTTGCTGGCCCTTCAGTGAAAGCATATTTGCGAGACAGCATATCATTAGTTATTTGCCGATTTTGTTATTGTTAACAATAGGATGGTTGAAGATTCATAAAGAAGTAAATTAACTATTCAGTCTATAGCATTGTAGTGTAAGGCATATTTATGAACAAAACGACTATGAACTTGGGTATGAAACACAGAAAATAATGCAAATGTACCTAGCTGTCAACTATTAATGTTGCTTTTTTTTCTTTTTGGATGCCCTTGAAGTCCATAATTTTATGAAAATAGAGTAAATAAGATAAGGTATACTAATCAAGCCAAGAAAGGGACTTGTATTCAGTCGAGAAAATAGTGTCGGATTGTTAGGACGTCAAATGAGTATTGCTTACCGCTGCTAATCACTCATAAAGACTCGAGAAAGTAAACTGAAAAAACGTTCTCGCAAAATGGGATTTCCAAGACGTAAAGTACGAATTGACAGCTCAAAAGGCGCCGTTGAACCTAAGAGCATGTGTAGACTTCGGGTAAGAAAAACAGTTGCAGAATTTTTTAGCGAACGGGGAAACAACCGTTTGAAAAGGATATGGCTTGATAACAATCTAGACGAAGAAATGATATTTTCTTCGTGGATAGGACCCAGTGAAGCGCTTATTCGACAAAAAGTGTCTGATTACCTGCAAGCATTCTTACTTCGTCGTTCCCAGCAGTAAGTTGTTTAAAAATGACTCATTTCATAACGCCAAAAATTTGGGAAAATGTATGTCTACATTTTATGTATTTCCCCTATTTAGTGTTCCATTTCGAGATGCGAGGATGTTTTCATTCTTGAGAAGATTCAGCATGCATTACGACCTCGACTATACTGCCGATGGAAAAGCGAATCATGAATATTTCAATGATTACGTTCATACTACACTGAAAAAGCGTTGTGAAAAAAGAGAGAACGCAGAGCGACTACGAATTGAAAGATCAATTGTGAATAATGAATTACCAATTATTCCAGGATTTGAGTACGTATCACAACGCCCCATTTTCAAGTAAGAGTAAAAAATATGATACTTAATGTGTACTTTTTAATGTTAAAGGTAAGAGGACAAAACATAATTATTGGAATTTATCAAACAGAGCAGAACAGTTGGAAAAACGAATGAAATATCTAAGCAAAATTCCATTTCCATACAATCGAGAAGACTTTGAAAAACATATTTTGCCTATCATGACATCTTTAGCGATTGAAAAGGAGAGAAAAGCCGAAAAACATTGCTTGGATAGAAAGAATGTATCTCAACTAGTGTCAGGAATTACGCCACAGTCACAATTATTATCAACAGTAGTTGAATTTACAGGTTATGTCACGTACATGCATTTTTTCAAAATGATATAATGAAGTTCAAATTAATGCATACATGTATTTTAACATTTTCAGAAGACTCTGGTGTTGCATCTGATGAATCCATTTCTTTAGATTTATCAAGTGATACCGCAGATAACGATTCTGAGTTAATACAAATTTTCTCCGAAATGGAATTGAAGTCAAAGAGCCCAAATAGCAATTTGGACGATACACTCAACGATGTTTGTGACGTTTGTGGAGGACTTTTTAATAACGACACGAGCGAAGGATTAACTTGCACATGTATATCCGATCCAATATGGGATGGAAAGTGTCCCCAGGTACACAATTTCTAAAATGCTAAGGCAGGTCGGAATATCAAATTATAATCTAAAACAAACCGGTAATATCTACTTTCATCTATTTATTTGCATCTCAACAGACAGCCTCATCATTATTTGCAGACGGTTCCAAAATTGTCGATATTCATACAATGAAGCACATATTCTGCAAAGACTACATGGATCAACAGGACATCAAATTATATAAAGTATCTTAATTAATCCCAAAACATTAACAAAAATTTAAATAGTAACCGGCATAGAATGCAACTAAGCATTTCAATAACATGACATGATAATATATTACCTAATATACTTTAGGGTCTAATCTAAGCCATTTAATGTGCTGTTTGTGTAAGTTCAATAAAAATATCCCAACCCGTAGTAAAGTACATTGTAAATTGCAACGTAATGTAACATGTTTTAAAATGATGCATTACTTGTTTAGAACAATATGTAGTGCGAATGTGATAATGATAATTTTAGCTTGTCTGTGTAGTGAGTTGACTCATGTTTCTTCTTTCTTACAAAGCTAAGTAGATACTGGTCTTCATTTCAAATCCCATCTCCGTTGCGTATCTGTTGTAACACAGGATACACGACATGCTATTACACTACTATAGTACTGAACATACCCCGACACCATTGATGTTGGTAGCTCATTCATGTGACCTTCACAGAAGCAGCGCTGATAATTATAACTCAGAAACCACTTCCAGTATGAGTATTCCACAGTTGTATGAAACATAATATATCTCAAGAGGGTAACATTATGCCCTGGCAGCAGCTGTACTGTGAAGAAAATTAGTAGATTAGAGATACAATGTGAAACATTTTGGGCAAATAAACTAGTTGTTATACATATATGGAGCATTCCTGTCATTCTTTATTTAGCGCATAAGATCTGTCAATGAAAATTGCAAAAGTACCCGTCTGCAAGTGTACTATCCTCTTTTAGGCTGTTTTTAGCATGGGCACTTCAAAAATTCTGTTTAGTTGTGCTAATGGGACACGTGGTTGGATACGTGAAACCCGTCTATTACAGCAAAATGCTCTTGTTGGGAGAAATTTCTCTACTACAAATAGAAATAGAAGCCGGTAAGTGCTATAAATAAACTTGTCGCGAATTCATATAAGTTCCCATACTAAATTTCACTTTGCATTGCAGCCACTTTAAACTGGTCGTAGTTGGAGGTGGTGCTGGCGGATGCTCCGTTGCAGCAAAATTTGCAAAAACACTCCCATCAGCGTCCGTAGCTGTAATTGAGCCCAGCGATGTATGCATGTTTGAACCACTTCAAACTAAATTCATATGAGCAAACAAAGTTAGATGTAACATGCCATTTCAGTTACCTTTTTTACCATTTCTGGTAGGTTCACTACTACCAGCCGATGTGGACGCTTGTAGGCGGTGGCATGAAAACTCTCTCAGATTCCTCCAGGGAGATGGGGTCGGTGCTTCCGAAAGGAATAGAGTGGATCAAAGATCAAGCATTTGAGATTAAGCCATCTAAAAATATCGTTGTGGTAGGAAATGGTTCGTCAAAGCAGGAAGTTAAGTATGACTACCTGGTCGTGGCTGTGGGTATACAGCTTCAGTATGATAAAGCAAGTAGCAAGTTTTTTTTTACATAAATGTATCGATGAATTCTCCCATTGTCATTCCATTCCATTTGTCGGGAAAACTGATTTTCATAATTTAATAGGTGAAAGGACTTCCTGCAGCGTTTGATACCCCAGGGGTATGCTCCAACTATTCGTCACAATACGTCAACAAAACATTTCAAGCTCTTCAAAATTTCCAAAAAGGTTTCCCCACTGAAATGGATTTGCATATTAATTAAATTTGAAACATTAATTTTGATTGTCAATTTAACGATCCATTTATTAATAGGGAAACTTCTCATATTTACTCATTGCCATTGATGGTGGATGAAAATGCATTGATTAAATATTTACAGAATGGAAAGCGTGATAATGCCAAGCTCATATATAATACCTCTCTTGGAGTATTGTTTGGGGTTAAACATTACGCGGACGCTTTGTGGAAAATTGTCAAGTCCCGAGATATTA
>JAHZMV010005842.1:0-21723 GCA_027743765.1 Coecobrya sp. COE2
TTTTGAGTGTCGTCTATGGAATCACTCTCTTGTTCCGGGCCAACCCCATTTTGTTGAACAATCACATAAGGATCTGCAAATCCACTGTCATTTGCATCCATGGGAGCCAAATTTCTATTGAAATTTTTTTCAAAAAATTTAGCAATTAAAATTATTTATTACTGTGGTGAAATGTAACCGGACTTACTTACCTTCCCGCTAATGTAAATTCTACACGTGTAAAATAGCTACTCATAAAACTACTCAAATTCCGGGTATCCTCATGTTTCTCAAAGGCCAAGCCTTTACTTTGAACGTGTGGTCTGTTATAGTCCAGTTTTCGACAACTGTGGCAGCCAGGAATGTTGCAGGTTAATAACAACAATAATGGCATTATTAGCACAATCTTAAAACTAAGAAAACGTCTAGTATGCAACAAATCCATTTTCATTAACAAAATCCTGTATTTGCTCAAGTACGATTAAATCAGGAATAGGCAGTAATTGTAATCATAAAATGTTACCACGTAACATAACTCGCATTTCGGATGATCTTATCAACAAGATAAGAGCTGACGGAATTTTTCAACATTTAAATGTAACGATTATATTAAACTATATAGCATACTGAACGAATTAGTATGTATGTTCCAGGAGTATGCTGCATCATTGCCAATATGATAATATTGAAACAAATCTTAACGACGACCAGCAGTAAATGTATTGTACAGACTAATCAAGGAAAACTATTATCACCTAAGCAAAGCGTTAACATGATCCAAAAAAATGTTGCCAGAAATATTATGGAGAAAATGCAAAAAAACTGTGGCAGATTTTCCCAATGCATTTTAGGCGTCATTTTATTTAATATGTAGTATACGTATGTAAAGTCACAACAAATTCTAATTCTAAAGTTTCTTGAAAGAGAATACAATAATGTAATTCGATCAAGATAATACATCTATTAATAACATTGCTATTTAAGAAAAGGTGACAATTTTGACAATCTAAGATGTTACAACTTTGCAGCATAGTGCATTACAACAATTAAATTTCTAGGTATTTACATGGTTACATTTTTTAAATAAATTTTCTTGAAATATTCTACCAATTAACATGGACATAAACAATTAATAACTAATTGGAATGCATTTGGTTTTATCCTCTGAAGGTATAGCGTTTCTGTGGCACTCACAGTTTTCCCCTAAACAATGGCTGTACTCACCCAGATTGACTTGGCATTGGACGTTAACCTGACATGGACCTCCTATGAAATCGGCTCTTCTGTAACAGATATTTTGTCCTGGCTCATGGATTGACTCGGCTGTACAGTTACAGACATTTGTAACCTCCAGACAGTCGCTCAATAGTCCAGGAAGCCCACGTTGACATTGAATGGACTCAATGCAGTCGTCCCCAATTTGGTTTCGGATGGGAAGGCAGTCATCATTATTTCTGCTAGGAATATAGCCCCCAAGACACTGGCAAAGACCAAAGTTGACACTGCAAGCTGAACTGACTCCTGGAATGCCAACACACTGACTGTCGTATTCACACGGCTGGCCAATGAAAATTACCGGCATTATGCACTGATGTCTTCCTGGTTCATGGTCTGCACCACTAGAGCAATTGCAAATTTTTTGATCTGGAATCAATGGGGAATCTATGCAGTCGCTATGCTCACCGGGAGTGCCAACTGTACATTGTTGTCTTTCCTGGCATTCCCCTCCAAGATAATTGACTACTGGCAGGCATTTATCTCCAATCAGACTTGGTACTCCATATGATGGGGTACATATGCATACTTCTCCCGCTAAACATTCGCTCAAGTCGCCAAGGTTGGCCTTGCATTGAGCTCCTCTAAAACATGGGTCCCCTACTGACAAAGCCTTTTTTCTACAGATGTCTTCACCAATCTCGTTCACAGCTTCATCCATGCAAACGCAAACGGTTGAGTTAGGAAAATGTTCAGTAGTTTTGCATTCACTCCATGAACCTGGTACGCCATGAGTACATTGTTCTTTGACGTCACACGTAAGATACAATTGGTTTCTTATCGGTAAGCATTTCCGGTTTTCGCCATCAGGAACACCATATCCCAGCCTGCATTCACATGTACCGTCACCCACTCCACCAATTTTTACACACTCGCTCTCTTGACCAACCCCACCATCTCGACACTGAGAATTTGTTTTGCATTCATCACCAATCTTCTCCGCCTTTCGGTAGCAGACCTCATCAGAGTCTCCCTTGACAGCTTCAGGCTTACAGAGACAAGCACGTTCCCACGGTGCCTCTTCCTTCGGTAGACAATCACTAAGGTCACCAGGAACGCCTTCGGTACACTGTGTTGGGTCTACGCATTCCTCACCAATGTGGTTTCTTATTGGCTCGCATGACAGATTTTCGTTTCCGCCATCGTTATCACCAACTACTACGTAATTATGATTGCACCAGCAAAAATGCATGGAACACAATGTTTTCTCCGGATAGTCAGCACAGTCTTGGTGATCGTTGCACTGTTCTCCAACCGGAACCGTACCCATTACCAAATTCAGGCTCGTATTTTTTCCTGGACCCGCATCACAATATCTTGCTGATACAACCACAAGCATAAAAATCCCTAAAATAAGTTCTCCCAGGACACCACATTGAAATGGATACATTTTAAATTTAATTGATCCTCGAAATTTCAAATTTATTTATTTAACCTTGTGTTCGCAATATGCCTGCTTTCTTGCTTTGCAAAGCCCACATGAAAAAAAAATATAAGTAATTCGCACGACTGCAGAAAATAAAATACTTGAACTCTGACAAATCACTGATATATCTATGCCAATCACTGTCAAAATTGTTATGTCGTTTGTATTTATTATATATGCTCAGGCGTGTTTCGCTTTGTTACTTTGACTCTACTCGGCATTGTTTTGACTTTATCATTTATTAATGATAATCATATTCGTTCAATGTTTTCCTAGGTTTAACTTGCATTTGGGAAAATTAGGAGATAGTCAAAAAATTAATTTACTTATCATCTATCCCAATTAATATCATTATTTGGCAACGTATCAATGTAAGTACATGAACGATTTTATTATTAATGGCTTTCTCTTCATTTGTGTGATAAGCTAATGTTGGTATAATGTAATCTGCTTATATGCACTGGACGATAATATATGGGTAAAAAATATCTTTTTATCTTATCCTGAATGTTGCCCAATTGTACGTCAATTGCCATTTATGTATACACCCAATATTGCAACACAATCACATGATACCAGAATAATTCTGCATTTTGTAGGTCCTCACAAACTGTTTCTTTTTGTCAGTAGCAACTGTTTTCGAAGTGAGTTTGGACAGGCTTTTGAATTTTGGCATGTTTTCTAAAAATTTGGGGTTGACCATCAGACGGATAAACGTTTTTGTATTATGAAATGAAATTGGTATACATACATCAGTTTTTAATTGTTTTTTATAGTCGATCAAACTAAATGTAAATTCATGACAAATAAAAAGTATCATGTTGGATTGAGAAGGGTTTATTATGATGTTAGTGACTAATATGCACCTTTTACAAGATGCGCTTAAATGATGATTTGCCCGATTTGTGAAGTTAATAATGATACATGATATTGTAAAATTCGAGGAGTTAATAAATAACTTCGCACAAATGTTGTTAGCGATGAAATATATGAATACAGAGGGAAATGCCTTAATTGATTGTTGGCTTTCTTTATTTAGTTAACGTACCATTAATTCAACTGTATATGTATACATAAAATCATCTAGATTATTGTGTATTAGTAATGGTTATATTTGCAAGTAATACTTTAAGATAATTATACTGTGGTTTTATATATGACATGTAGAACATTTCTAAAATTTTAATACTAAATCTTGGTTTATACATAAGCGAGTACAGCAATAAGTTTTTGTCCTTTCCCTCGAATTGTTACAACATGTATTGATTGTCCTCCAAATTCTAATTCTGGTTTCAAAAAAGAAAGCAGCTATTGAAATCAAAAGCCCAATAAGAAGCAGAGCAAATATAACAATTATATTGCCGTGCAATGAAGCATTTTGAGGAGTAACATTTTCATCATTTGTTAATGCAGAGTCACTAACTACTAATGTGGGAAGCCACGATATTATTCCAGCTTCTTCCAAGTATTTTATCCTAACATATGCATAGTTGGGACCGTTACCACTTACATTGAATGCAACTTTAGTTTTTGCGTACACTTCAGTGCTAGTTGAAACATATCGGCTTCCCAAAATTTGTGCTTGTCTTACATAATCATTGCACTGATACTCGGGAAGTACAATGGCCGTTTTGTTACAAGTCATAAGATCTGTCATGTACCACTGCCGTTCCCTTTCCCAGAAAAGATTCATTACTGCAGAATTGAAGGCATCGATTACTTTCCTTCCGAATACAGTCATCTCACGTGCTTTCAAAAGAGGTATTAATGCCTTGGTAAAGTTATTGATTTGAATAGGTACATTTGGGTGATAACTGGAATGGTCACTGAGATTTTTCAAGATGGTCATTTCCCTAGAATGATTTGCTTTCTCTTGGTAAGTTTTCAACATATTTGGCAACTCTGTTTTTGCTAAAAAGCTTTGAAAAATGTAAAAGGATCCGCGAGGCGTTCCAACGTACCATTCCGTTTCCATTATGTGCCTAGTTAACTTTAGTATGTAATATTTTTCATCTAAAACCTTATGATACTTTAAGTCTAATACATCCATTCTGCTGAAAATGGAAAATTTATTTTTGATGAGTTGGTCAAGTGTTTCGAAAACAAGTATTTTTCTGGGAGTAATCATATTGTATACGTTACTATTTTTATATCCGTTGCTGACAACTACACCAATAAGCAAAATCGCTGCTATAATCCATCTATACTTCAACAAGTTGAGTAACCCTACAGGAAACGGATCACCTTGTTCGAGTAATACCTTGCTGATATACAAAATATTGTCCAATATTTCGCATATATATTTTTTGATGTTCAAGTCTTTAAACTTATCTTGTAGTGACGCGCTTATTCCTAATGACAATACAAGCACAAATATAGCCAGGGAAATCCAAACGTTCGATCTATATACATTGACCAATTCATCGAATGAAAAAGATTCCAGTCCTCGCTGACCACACGTCACAAATCTCAGTTTGCTTAGTGGATTTACTACGCTGTAGGGTTGCTCCATATGCGTCAGGACGTCTGGAACATGATAAGCCTCCCATCGTAAGTCAATGCTGGAGTAGTCCATATATTCAACATTGACATACCTACCATTTGTGCAAATCCCACGCCATACACTATACGTCCAATTTTGCATAGATTCAAGAAACAATTTTCCAAGCATATAATAGTATAGTTGTCGCTTATTGGTTACCGCAAGCATCTCCAGATGGTGTTTACTGTTACGAAAATTTGGACACGATATCATATAAGTGGAGAAATCCTTCAAAAATTTCTCTTTCGGATCACTAAACCAAAAGCCTCCCCATGGAAAAGATTTGAAGGAAATTGACGTCAATAAGTTATGTTACTTGAAACGAATGAGCCATATTTGATATGAATTCCCGCAAATCCACCATTACAATAACATGGTCTTATAAGCTGAACTTTGAATATTTTTGATGAGTTTAAGGAAACCATCATTACAAGGAAGATGTTAGGCTTTAATTGAGGTCCTTGTAAATCTTTTTCTGGAGATGTATCTTGATGAGATTCTATCCAGAATAGCAATGTAGTGTCAAAGTGGACATCTTGTGCCTCGCTAAAGACTAGAATATTAAATGTTGGCATAGTCTGCGTGACCAAACCATGATTTATGCCTTCGAAATATTCTTTCTCGAATCTGAATATTCTCACGGAATATAACTCAAAATATTCAAGCAGGTTATCCGGAAGTAAAATCCCAAAATTTATCGCTACTCCCCACGATTTAGTATGACTTGACATATTCAAATAGTTAAATCGGAAACAAATGTCGACAGAATCCAAATCAATGTTGCTTTTTGTCAAAAATTTTGACGGGTAGCACTGAATTTCTTTCTCGGTGCATGTGGTGTTGCAAACTGGCAATCCTTTCGGATACCAAGTCAAATGGGGTTTTCTGTATGAGAACTCAGGAAATCTGTTGTTGGACTTTTCAGAAGCAAACTTATAGACGAGTAATGGATTTCTAACTACAACCGGATAGTCAGGTTCGACAAAATCCACAGTTTGAAAATTGGTTAGAACTACAAATGGCTTACTAGATAGGAATGGTTTGACCACTTCATTTAGATTTTCGATTCGCTGAATCTCTGAATGCTCGTTGTGGAGGGTTTCATATTGAGCAATTTTATAAGTATGAACTAACACGATACTATAAATTAATGTAGATAGAATAAAAATATGTTTTATCATTTTGGATTAGAAATGATACAAAACATAAATCCTATAAACAGAACCGAAAGACAGGTGGAAAATACAATTTAAACTATACAAGGCCAAATAATTTTGAAATGAAATAGATTTTGGTGTGAAAATTTAAATATGGTTAGGGTTTAAATATATAATTTTGTTAGTTTGTAATTCAGATTAAGTTGCTCCTAACTTTCCAACACGCCGTACTAAAGACAATTTTTACTTTTATGATACATGTTGCTATGCTATAGTGAAGAATACGGCAAGCTCCGGAAAGGAAATAATCGATTTCATGTCGGGTAGTATCGCGTATTTAATTAAATGGATATTAGGCTCTCATGGGCCATATCAGAGCATTACAATAATTATTGGACTGTCCAAAAAGTATGCTTCGTGTTATGCACCGTCAAATATTTTCATAACGGGTAAATTAGTACAATAATATAGACTATATCGCTGTAGACTTCTACATAAAATTCATCTTCTTAGTAAGTGTGAGAAAGATTGTAGGGTTATTTGAAAGATTTGAATAATTATTCCTTATGTTCTTGGGTTCTTGATGGTAGACAACTAACTAATTTTCTGAAATATCATCCTTCTGCACCTCATTAGTTACTGTAGAGGTTAACGGAAGCGTATCTAACGTTGTCTCCTAATAATTATAACCACTGCTGTAAAATAAAAAGCTACTTTTTTTTGTTCGCAACACTGCCACTACCTGAGTGGAAAATAAAATAGTATTAGTAGTAGTATAATAAGCTGAGAACATAGTGCGATAGTACTAATGGACTACTTTTGCCACTACAGCATTAAAGGTAGAACATTTTTATAATTTTTTACCTGGTGAACATATACGCAGATAGAATGCATACCGTCATGTAAATGATGGAACGTGGAAAATATTTTACAAGAAATGGAATGATTAATATTCACCATACCTTTTCGACGAATGTGGAATACTTAAATTTAAATTGAATATTATTTTTCGCCTTGGCACGAGCATGAAGTGAATCTACTCATCATAGAAATTTACTATATCTCACAAGTATTCAGTTATCTTGCTCAAATACTAATATCTAAATTTCTAATGTAGCAATAATTAAATATCCTCATTACGTGACATGGATGAACTTCAATGAGCATATATTTCCAGATTCCAAAAATACACGGATGCTTTGTATTTGAATAAAATTTATTTTATTTTTAAATTACATTTTATCATTGGTTTTATCTTAGAGTTCCTTAACTGTGATTTATTTTCAAAATACTCATTTGTTGCAATTCTTATTATTGTATTCGTGAATAGATATTTACATTGTAGATGGTAAGTGTTATTTACAGTTTTAATTTAACTACTAAATCCTTATTTCGTTTGCATCCGAAACGCCAAATGTTCCTTGCCATCTGTTTCCGAAACATGACAACTAATTGTCGGTAAATACGTTTCCTTGTCGTAATGAAAACAAACACAAACGAGTACTTTATTGCCGCCCAAATTGGTAGTCTATTTTCAATTAAGAGAGCAGTTATCGCAATAGCTATTCCAATTAAAAGGATGGCAAATATAACGATAATATTTCCCTTCAATGAGGCTCTATGTGGAATGATACTCTCGTCTTGTTTTAAAGGAGCCTCGTACGTTATTAACTGTGGTAGCCAAGATAAAATTCCAGCCTCCTCCATATATTTTGCCCTAGAATACGCGTAACCAGGGCCATTACCGCTTCCTTTAAAAGCTACCTTAGATTCTGCATATACATCAGTACTTGTCGACACGAATCGATTTTCCAAAGCTTGTGCACGTTTTGCATAACTGTAAGCTTGATACTCAGGAAGAAGGATAGCCATTCTCTTACAAGCCATGAGATCTGACATGTACCACTGTTGCTCCCTCTCCCAGAATAGATTCTCTAATTCATCATAGAAAAGTGGAGAGTAAACATCTTCAGACACAGCAGGGAACAGATTCAGTTTCATTAGCGGATGGAAAGCATTTGTAAAATTGTTTATTTGAATTGGAACGTTAGGATGATAACCAGATAGATCGCTCAAGTTCTTCAGAAAATTCGTTTCATTCGTGCCATTCAATTTTTCAATGAAGAAGGTAAACAATATGGACAACTCCGTTTCGGCAAACACTAATAGGTAATTCCTATAATTAGGAGAACCTTTCTTTGCATAGACTCTTTCTGTCGCTTCGATTTTATGCTTGGATTGGGTCCCCGAATAAGATTCAAGATCCGAACCGTTGCGATAGTACAACTGTAAATTATCGATTCGACTGTAAATGTTAAAGCTGCTTTCTTTAAGTTGTTCAACTGTTTCATAGAGAAGTATTTTTCTGGGAGTAATCATATTATACACGTTGCTGTTTTTATATCCGTTGCTGATAACCAAACCAGTTAACATTACGGCAGCAATCATCCATTTGTAGGTTAATACATTGAGTAGTCGTGCCGGAAACGGGTCTCCTTGTTCCAACAATACCTTCGAGATATAGAAAACATTGTCCAGTAGTTGGCAAAAATATTTCTTAGTCGAGGTCTTGCTAAACCGTCCTTGCAATGGGCTATTTATTCCTATCGATAATATAACTACAAAGATGGCAAGTACTGCCCAAACGTATGACTGATACACATTAACAAACTCCTGAAACGGAAATGAATCTAGTCCTCGTTGACCGCATGTCAAAAATCGTAGCCTGCTCAGCGGATTTTTCAGGCCAAATGGCTGTGTTACATGAGACATTATTTCGGGAACGTGAATGGCATCCCAAGCTGCACCAGCAAAATAGTATGTGATTTCTAAGGCCTTATCCGAAATATCAATGTACCTTCCGTTAGAACAAATTCCATCTTCTACCACGTAGGATTTATTTTGCATAGCGTCAAGAAACAATTCGCCGAGTATTTGAAAATACTGTTGCTGTTTTCCCAGATTGATATTTGGACTCCTGCCAAATTTAGGACAGTAAGACATGTAATCTGAAAAATCATGCATGAATTTGTCACCCTTAGCCAGGAACCAAAATCCGAGCCATGGAAAACCTTCGAATGCCATTAAGCTTAATTTTGCCACATCACTTGTAACAAATGAATTGGGGGAAATTTCAAGTCTCGTAAATATATGTTCGCAATAGCATTGTCGCAGAAGGTAAACTTGGAATATATTCGACGTTGCTGAGGACACCCTCATTATAATGAATATGTTAGGTTTCAATTCTGGTCCTTGTAAATCATCCATTGGCAATGCTGTTTGGAACGTGTACATCCACATTGAAAACCCACTATTAAAGTTTATTTTTGATTTGTCACAAACCACTAAAATATTAAGTATTGGCAGAGTCTGAGTTACAACACCGAGGCTGTTTCTTTGAAAATGCTCTTTCTCAAATCTAAATATTCTCATTGAATAAAGGTTGGCGCTATAGAGTATGTAATCCGAAAGTAAGAATCCAAAGTGGACGGTTACTCCCCATGGTTTGGAATGACTTGACATTCTGAAAAAGTTGAATCTGAAGCAAACGTCGACAGGTTGCTTACCGATGTTGTATGTTGAATAATACTTGGAAGGAAGGCAGGAAAGTCCATTTTCATCTGATATCTTGTTAGACAAATGCAAGCTATTCAGGAAAAATGTAGAATTAGTATCATTACTGTTATCAAAATCAAAGGTAGACAAGTTAAATTCTCCTTTGAGTTTTCGATTCCTGATAACAACCGGATAGCTAGGCTCTATTATATCCACATCTTGAAAGTAAGTTAAAACTATAAATGGTTTTGCAATGAGGAATGGCTTGACCATTTCATTAAGATTTTCTATTCGTTGAGCAACTACCTCAGAGGAACGCGTGGTGTGGTGGTTAATACTGTGACTTTTATGGCTGTACACCAGTAGAATGCAAGAAAATAATGCTACGCCAAAACCGGAATAATTGACCATTTCGGGTTACAAGTTTGTTTGAATAGGCGGGTGTGGTTTCGTGAGTTCTTCCTTTTACAAGGATTCTGACAAATAATATTAAAGTGGCGTATTTTTAGGAAAATTTTAAAGCAGTATTTTGGAATGAATGTTCACCTGTACGCCATTCGTACAAAAAATGATAAAAGTATGATTTGCTTCTATAATTATTCAGAGCACTACTACTCAGGATCACTTTGAGCTATGGAGATAAACCCACCCGAAATGTACATCGCATTAAATGTCGCGTGTATCCTGAACTCCCATAAGCCATACTTAGGATAATTAAAAATTGGGAAATCTACCGGAAAAACTAAAATATATAAAAATTGTCACGAACCATCTTACATTTTCATTATTGTAAAGTAGAAAAAAATTTGTGGAGTAAATATATGGGCTAGCGTACAATATTAATATTCTATAAGTATTATATATAGAATTTTATTGTAGTGATTAATTTTGTTAAGATGTAACTCGCTCATTATTTTGCTTAATCACTGTTCACTCTTGATAAAACTAACGGCAAGTTTTTAAAAATAAATCAGCCTCTTTAGCCAAAAATGAATCATATCAATATTTTGTTTGCAAGAATTATTAGACCCGCGTTTAGGTGAGCTTAATACTTTTGAAAAACCTGACCATAAATTGGTTACTCAACAATTTAATTTTTGCCATATTTGAACAATTTGCATTAAAGAATGAAATCACCGTACTCTCAGTACCATATTATACAAACTACATCTGTAGGCTGATATATTGCGCCAGTTTAATTGAAAGTGAGCGTATCTAATGTTGTTGACTAAAGAACATAATTAACGGCTATATTACTGATTTTTTCCCTGGACGCAACACTGCGCCAACTTGGATGATAATATTTAATTTATATTACCAATGCAATGAGATCAGAAGGCGGTTGTACAACGAAATTAATTTTTCAAGTACAACATTTGCAGTGGAATAGAGTAATGATCTATCAGCCTAATGGACGTATGAACGTACACTTTTGACAGAATGTACTCTATTTTTATGGCAGGTGTATAAAGTGTATCTACTCTTCTTAGGAATAGGTAAAATATGAGCAGAATTCCATTTTAACTTATATATAAGGCCTGTATGGTTATTACCGCGAATGCGTTCCACTAAGATTTTTTTAAAGGTAGAAGGACTGATCAATAAATCGCTACAGCCACAATAAATACATTCGATGTGCTACAAAAATCATCAAATTAAAGATCCCAAGAATTCCTGAAATCGGGTGCTGCAGAGGTTTCCAAACTTGCTGTCCATAAATATGTTTCCTGTCTTATTTGCAACTTTGCTGCCGCTCCTCTCCGAGAGGGTTTCAAATCCACAAATTAGTCCTGCCGCCATTCAAAATCTATTCAGCACTTCACAGCGCCAAAAACTTCACGATCACAAGGATATTATGTACATTTGCTACTGATGCTTGTAGTTATATTACGTAACCAATCATTTTATTACCTAGTTACGAGGGCACGTTAGGGGTGTAGTGAGAAATAACCACATTAGGCTAGAAAGTAGTGTCTTTTGGATGGTCATCCTTAGCAACGAAAGGACGTATTCCCGCCATTGCAGATATCTAAATACAGCGGTGCGGAGATGGTACGCCCGTATGTCTATGGTACATATATGTAATCTATATTGTTTCTGGTCCACCAATTGTGAAAATTTCACCCTTGGTTTTACTTTCTCGGAGTAAACTATTTCTGTACAATGTTGGCCGTTATAATGTGTTGCTCGAAAATGTCCCGGCAATTTCCGACTCCATCAATTCTGCCAATCCTTAGAAGGTCATTTTTGTAACCAAATCTGTAACCACTTTTCATACGCTTCTCCTGGCTCTTGTCATATGTTAATACCGGTCACGTTATGTAGCCCAATTAATGAACTTCATCATTAACATTCATAAACTGTGAAGTTGACCTTTCGATTTAAGTTTTGAGCCTGTGGGGTCACTAAAAATAATGGGTACTTTTTTATAGAATTAACGGCCCCAATTTCTTTATGATCGCTCCAGTAGCAGGAGGTCGACCGGAGAATTTGATGCTGTTGTTTTGATTTGATGTTGTTGTAAGTTGTCATGCATCTACTAATTATATTATGTGCTGCGTTCGTCTGATATCCCTCTTCGTACCGCTACGGTATAGGTTTAGTCAATCACATTTCAGTAACATTTTTGAAACGGGAAAGAACAGATATTTGAAGCACTTTGTCTGTCGTCGTTTTCGTAATGAAGAACATTAATACTCCGTTCAAATCTCGTTGTGGGGACATTTTGGGTATGGGGAACAAGTATATAAAAACAGTTTTCGTTATTTCTTCTTACATCATATCCTATCGCCTGTCGAATTCATTCGTAATAATTACCGTACATGCTGTATAAATAAGAACATTTAAAACATTCTTATTCAAACACATCTCTTTAATGGAGGAAATTTAATTGTTTTCGACACAAGATGCTATATGGCCGAAAATTATAGTATCGTTATTTTAAATCTGTCAACGAAGGAAGCATTCGGCTGTGACTCAAATTTATTAAATGTCAATGATATCTTCGAAGCATTCCTACATTAAAAATTCTTTCTCCGAAATATTAAAGATTTCCACTGTTCCTTTTCGTTTAATGCATGTGACTATTGTGCTATCTTTATTAAGTTTATAATGAATATTTCGCAAAAAAATTCGCTTTGCCGGAATAAACTAAACTTTAATGCACTCAATTAACTCATTTCACCTTACTGATAAAATTTCGGAAATTAAACTTCATTCAATCGTATATTTTTACTCTAATTTATTTTATGAATCTGATAACTCGGATTTAGGATGAATATTGCTTTTATTACTACATTTGAAAACAAAACACTTAATATCATATTTTCAATTTATCCATAAAATTGATTAACATTTAATTCACGTCATGGTTTAGTCTATACAAACAAAATGGGTTGGTCATAACAAATGCAATTACTGTACGGCAGCACAATGTACTATGTTATGATAATCGTATTTAATATAGCACTGGGAATTAATTTTCCTTTAACTTTAATTTGACTTTTAATTTTATAATTAGCTTATAATAAATTTCTAGTTAGCTAAAACTTAGTTACTATATCCTTTCCACCGATGCATTCAAAAAGGCCAATTTTAAATCTAGTCTGATTCCGGAATAATGCAATAATCCAGTGGTAAATGCGTTTCCTCGTCGTAATGAAAATGCATCTCCATAACCACTTTACCTCTCTAGAAATCGCCACTCTATTTTCAAGAATGAAACTAGTCATTGCGATAAAAATTCCAACAAGAAGCAAGGCAAATATTACAATAATATTCCCCTTCAAAGAAGCTCTTGTTGGAGTGATATTATCATCGTGCTTCAAAGGAGGTTCGTATGTTATCAGCTGTGGTAACCACGATAAAATTCCTGCCTCTTCCATCCATTTTCCTCTAGTATACGGGTAACTTGGACCATTTCCAGTTGCTGTATAAGCTACCTTAGTCTCGGCATATATATCGGTGCTGGTCGACACAAGTCGATTTCCCATACGTTGTGCTCGTTTCGCATAATTATAGCTTTCAAATTCGGGAAGGATAAATGCAGTTTTGTTGCAAGCCATCATATCTGACATATACCATTGCCGTTCTCGTTCCCAGAATACTTTCATTATTTCAGTATGAAAGCTAAGATGGTAGGAATTATTTGACAAATTGTTATGATCGTCTTGCAGTTTAAATAGCGGAATCAATACCTTCGTAAAATTGTTTATTAGAATTGCCACATTCGGATGATAATTTGATGTGTCGCTTATATTTTTCAAATGCATCATTTCCTTAGTGCCGCTTAATGTCCCATAGAAAAGGTTGAATATTGAGGGTAACTGTGTTTCTACAAACACAAGTCTGATTGTTTCGGTTGCCGATCCCCAGCCCACAACAGTGACGTTATTCGTTTCAATTCTGTGCCTTGACAGACTTAACGAATAAGCGTCAGGGTCAGAATTATAATACTTTAGGTATAATTTATCGACTCGACTGTAAATAGAAAAGTTGCTGTTGCTGAGTTGCTCAAAGGTTTCATAAAGCAGAATTTTTCGTGGAGTAATCATGTTGTATACGTTGCTATTTTTATATCCATTGCTGATAACTAAACCAGTTAGCATAATGGCAGCAATCATCCATTTGTAGGTTAGGACATCGAGCAAACTTGACGGAAACGGATCGCCCTGTTCAAGTAAAACTTTTGTGATGTACAAAATATTATCCAACAATTGGCAAATATATTTCCCAACCGAGATATTCCTGAAGCTTCCACGACTTGGGGTATTTAATCCAACTGATAATATTACCACAAAGGTAGCAAGAACTACCCAAACGTAAGTTTCGTACACTTTTACAAATTCGTGAAATGGGAACGAATCCAGCCCGCGTTGTCCACAAGTTAAAAACCGTAACCTGCTTGTTGGATTTACAACACTGAGCGGTTGTTCAAAATGACTTGTTACTTGTGGAACGTGATAGGCATCCCATTTTGAAAGGGCATAACCGTACGTGTACATTGTTCTCGGGATATTATTCATGCGAATGTACCTGCCGTTTACACAAACGCCATCAGAAACCACGTAAGTGTTATTCATAGCTTCAACGAGAATTTCGCTGAGTATTTGAAAGTACTGTTGTCGTTTTTCTGTCATTCTCATCCTGCCAAATTTGGGACAGGACTGCATGTGATTTGAAAAGTCTTTCATAAATTTATCATCGTACTCCAGCAACCAAAACCCCTGCCATGATATTCTTCTAAATGCCAAAGAACTTATTGTTTTAAAGTCACTTGTAACAAATGACTCATATTTGATTTCAAGTCGGTTGAATCTAATTTGGCAATGACATTGTTGTAGAAGGTAAACTTGGAATATTTTTGAGGATGTTGTGGATAACTTCATTATAATGAAAATGTTTGGTTTTAGTTTTGGTCCTTGTAAATCGTACTCTGGCTGTTTGAATGTATAGGATCCTACCCAATTATTCATAATACTATCGGGGGGTGTAGTCTGACTTTCACTCAAGACCAAAATATTAAATGTTGGCATGGTCTGAGTTACTAAACCGTGACTGTGTCCAGCAAAATGCTTTTCCTCGAATCTGAATATTCTCACGGTGTAAGCATTGTTCACGAACATGAGCTGATCTGGAGGTAACATCCCAAAGCTTATCGCCACTCCCCACGGTTTGGAAAAACTTGCCATATTGAAAAAGTTCAATCTGAAGCAAACGTCAGCAGGTTTGGAACTTATGTTCGAATTAGTCAAAAATTTGGAAGGAAAGCACTGGAATTCCTTTTCATTATCTGTAGTTTTGTTTACGGGCAATCCTTTCGGATACCAAATGTATTCAGGCCATTCATTTTTCCAAACACGAGTTTTTGACATTTTATATCTTGGTTTGTTTATTGGATTTCTGATGACCACCGGATAATTAGGATCTACTATATCCACCGGTTGGAAATTAGTTAGGACTATAAACGGCTTTGCTTGGAGAAATGGCTTGATAATTTCATTAAGATTTTCTATTCGGTGACCAATATACGCGGACGAATGTTTGTTCTGGGTATGTCTAAAACGCTCAATATTGACGCTATAAACTAAGACTTTGCAACTAATTAATATTAAGGCAAAAAACACATTCGTTACCATTTCTGTTTAAAAATTTAAAAATATTATTTAAATAAATTTAAAAAAATGTGAACATGATATTGAAAGAGAAATGCTAGTAACTAATGCTCGAATGAATTACATCTACTCTTCGTCTATTTTATACTCCTTCAGACACTATCTACTAGAAATATGCTTCGATGCTATCCTAGCCATCGCTATTATATACTGAACTGTATACGTAGGATACGGTAAGCTACGGAATGGAAAGAACCGACTGGACGTCTACGGCGTAATATGGTTTTTGGATATTGAACTCGCATAACCCATACTGGAGGCAGAAAGTTAATTATGAGTGCTACCTCACAAAACTAACATAACTGTTGCCTGTCCTGAACCGTGCAATATTTGCATTACTAGGAAAGTTGAAACCAATTGTGGACTATTTAGACGAGCATATGAAGTTATTTTTTACTGCATGTAAGATGATCAGGAGTGGATACTTATACAGGCTTATGAGGTTAAGTTCTTAATGTGCATTTGGTAACCGAATACGTTTTTCAAATATATACTGTCATGGCATTGATATGGCTTCAGAAATCAAATGTTTCGTGTAGTTTAATTACTATAACAAATTGTATTCACATATGCCAATATAATATTATAATATGTGTCGTTGCAAATGGATTAATTATTGCAAAAGAGAATTGCTGGCTTGCTCTGGTGCTAGGCCAAACAGCATTTCTGGCTTCCTCTGGCGCTAAGCCAAAAAGATAGCACATGAAATTCATTTTCTTGGCTAGGGTGACCAAGGCTGGACAGTTATTCCATGGGATTGAATAATTTATACTTTATGTTCTTACGTTCTTGATGGTAGGCAAAAATATAATTTTCTCAAATATTCGTTACCAAGTTTTATTCTCGAATCATTTGATTAAAACATGTTTCTATTAAATCAGAATTTTTATTTACTTTGATTTCTAAATAGTGGATAAATGATTGTGCTTCAGGTCTTCAAGCAGCCCGGGCTCTTCCATTAGCAAACCGTGGCATTTAAAGTGGCAGTTAATACAATACATCCTAATGATCTTTATTAATCTTTTGAAACTTCTCTGCACCTTTTTTAATTTTTTAGTAACTGCTTAGATGAACGAGAGGGTATCCACAGTTGTCTATTAAGGAATAATTATGACCGCTACTATTAAATAAAAATTAACCTCTTCCTGTTCGCAACACTGCCACTATCTGTGTGAAGAAGAGTAATCTATATTAATTGCAACCATATTCCATAAATATGTGCTGCAATAAGCTTCGAATATTAGGCGACTCTACAAATGGATTAATTTACTACTTCAACGTTGCAGGTAGAACATAATGATACGAGGAACATAGGTTGAGGTAGAATACATATCGTTGTTATATCTTACTGGAATTGAAATGCCCTGATATTAACCCTCCTCCATAGAAAAAAGGTGGAACATTTTTTAAAAAATTAAATAGGTTTTAATTCTTGGGTTGACACGTGCATAAAGTGGATTCATTAATCATTAAATTGGTAAGATGTGAGAAGTAAGCGGTTATTTTCTGCAAATACATATAAATTTATAATTTGATACTAGCTCATTAACCACATTATGTTGCGAATAAGTTTTTAGATGAAAACAACCTTTTCAAATTCCAATGAATTTACGGATGCTTGATATTTGAATGAAATTTATTTCAGTTTTTTAAATCATACTTACTATAAGATTGAAAGTGATGAAATAGCAAATAAACTATTAATCATTTCTAGAACATTAAATTTTAACAGTTATAATATAGCTAAATATAATACATGACATACACATAAAATTGGCATTTTGATTTACTTTGAAATTCAGTTTTCCGTAAATGTAATTATATATAACCATTTGTTGCACTTCTTGTTACAACATTCCGGTGAAGTTATTGGCAATTGAGAAAATGTAAATTTGCTCTCAAAATGCAATTACTAAATTTTTATTTCGTTTGCATCCAAAACGGCAAACATTTCTTATCCTTGGATTCCGGAAAATTGCAACAAATTGGTTGCAAATAAGTTTCCTTGTATTAATGAAAACAAAGATCAAATAGGTCATTATTGCCCTCCAAATTGCTACTCTGTTTTCAATAAAGAAAGCAGTTATTGCTACAGCTATTCCATTCAGAAGAATGGCGAATATAACAATAATATTCCCCCTCAACGAGGCCCCATGAGGAACGAGATTATTATCCTGCTTCAAAGGTGATTCGTATGTTATCAACTTTGGTAGCCAGGATAAAATTCCTGCCTCTTCCATATATTTTGCCCTATAGTATGCGTAGCTGGGACCATTTCCACTTGCTTTAAAAGCTACCTTGGTCTCGGCATATATATCAGTGCTAGTCGACACAAGTCGACTTCCCAAACGTTGTGCTTGTTTTGCGTAATCGTAAGCCTGATACTCTGGAAGAATGACTGCAGTTTTGCTACAAGCCATTAGATCCGACATGTACCACTGCTGCTCCCTCTCCCAGAACAGATTCAATATTTCAGCGTCGAAATCCAGATAGTAACCTTCCTCTGGCAAAGCGGGAAACAAGTCCAGTTTAAACAGTGGGTTAAAGGCTTTTGTGAAATTGTTAATTTGAATCGGAACATTAGGATGATAACCGGATAGAACGCTTAAGTTTTTAAGAATCATCACATCTTTTGTGTCGTCCCATTTGTCAACGAACGAGCTTAACAATGAGGACAATTCCGTTTCAGCAAATACTACTTCGTAGATAGTACTAAAAAGGTGACCACTCTTTATATGCCGATTTGCTGATTCTACTTTGTGCCTGGATAGTTTGAGAGAATAAGACTCCGGATCCGAATTGTTGTAATAGCTCAACGACAATTTATCTATGCGACTGTAAATAGAAAATTTGTCACTAGTTAGTTGCTCAACCGTCTCATAAAGAAGTATTTTTCTGGGCGTAATCATATTATACACGTTGCTATTTTTGTATCCATTGCTGATGACTAAACCAGTTAGCATTACTGCAGTTATCATCCATTTGTAGGTTAAAATGTTGAGGAGTCTTGAGGGAAACGGATCTCCTTGTTCAAGCAATAGCTTCATGATGGCGAAAATATTACAAGAGATTTGGCAAACAGATTTGCGCAAGGATATGTCCTCCCAGTTTCCACGAATTGGGCTATTTATCCCGATGGACAGTATCACCATAAAAATAACTACTAGAGCCCAAACGTAGGACTGGTAAACTTTAACAAATTCGTGAAACGGGAATGAATCAAGCCCACGTTGACTACATGTCAAGAATCGTAGCCGGCTTAATGGATTTTTTATAGGAAATGGTTGGTCCACATGTGACATTATTGCGGGAACGTGAACGGCGTCCCAACTTGTAACAGCGAATGAGTATAAGTATTCATTGGGCATATTTGGAATATTAATGTACCTTCCGTTTTCACAAATACCATCAATTACCACGTAAGAATTGTTTTGCATGGTATCCAGAAATAATTCGCCAATTATTTTAAAATAATGAATTCGTTTTCTCTTAATTACGTTTATCTCCAATTCAAATCTATTCCAGTCAAATCTGGGGCACGATGTCATGTAGTTTGAAAAATCGTTCATAAATTTATCTTCCTGTTCCTGCATCCAAAAACCGAGCCATGGAAAACGCCCAAATGCCATTAAAGTTAATTGTGTAACGTTACCTGAAACAAATGAGCTGACTTTGATGTCACGTCTCTTTAATGTATCTTCGCAATAGCATTGTTCCAGAAGGTAAATTTTTAATATTTTGGACGATGTGAAGTTTATCGTCATTATAATAAATATGTTTGGTTTCAAGTCGGATTTTTGTATTTCCTTCTCAGGCGATGTTTTTCTTGATAAACCTGTCCACAATGAAAACATAATATCCAGATTAATTTTCTGTTCTTCTCTAAACACTGAAATGTTAAATGTTGGTAGAGTCTGAGTAACTGTGCCGTAACTTTTGCCTTCAAAATGATCTTTCTCAAATCTAAATATTTTCATTGAATAAAGATCGACATCATTAGGTAGATAATCCGGAAGTAAGATACCAAAGTTTATCACTACTCCCCATGGTTTAGATTCACTTGATATTCTGTGAAAATTGAACCTAAAGCAATTATCGATTGGTTTCAGGCTTGTGTTGGATGTTGAAAGAAATTTGAAGGAAACACATCGAAACTTCTTTCCAATATTTGACACGTTGCTTAGATACGAGCCATTGGGAAATAATATCCTATCAGTTACGTTATAGTATATAAAATTCTGGATATGGTCAATATTTTGTAGGAATGTTGGATTTCTGATGACTACAGGATAGTCAGGCTTAATCATATCGACAGCTTGAAAATAAGTTAGAACGATGAAGGGTTTTTCTGGGAGAAATGGCTTGATCATTTCATTTAGATTTTCTATTCGGTTGGCCACTGGGTCAGAAGAATGGGCATTTTGATTGGATTTTGAAACGTCAATGTTGTGGCAATATACCAATTGGATCCAATAAATTAATACTAAGCAAAAGCAGATATTATTAGCCATGTCAGGTGAAATTATTAACAATACACCTTAAAGATGGCTTTTTTAAATTAAAAGTGACAAATCCTGTATTAACTTAAAAATGGTGTAGTTCTAAGAAAATTTTAATTGCAGTATTTTGGAAAGAACCATTAACTATAGTTGCGTCGTACACAACATAATAAATGACTATTGCTCTTCTATCACTATACTCGTAACTAATACTCAATATTACCATGAGCTCTACAGTGATAAACAAATCCGATATATACGTGGCATATCTTTCTCATAACCAATACTGTTAATATAACTAATTGCGAAAACTACCTGAAAAAAGAAACAAAATACATAATGCCTGTCAAGAATCCTTTCGTATTTTAATTTTTGGTAAAAGTAAAACACCATTTGTAATCGTTATATGCTGACGTACAAAATCTTATTCTTAGCATATTTGATTCCGGATTAAGTGGCCGTATGATATTTGTGATCATGGTACCGTTACTTTAGATCATACAGTTTTCTTTTTCAAATGAATTCGTTGCCAGGTGTATTTAGAAAAGAAGTACATGAAGGGTTTGGGGATCCAAAAGTTTTATATTCCTAATTATTAATACGATATCGAAGAAATTCATGTTTTAATTAACTACTTTGTGGGACAAAAACTTATGCCACTGTATACTTGTGTTATTGCCAATCACTTATTGGCTCTATAACGATGAACAAATTTACCCACCAAAATCCAAAGTATTTTTTACAGAGTGACGTGTTTTAATATAAACGACTGGGATATAATGATTTTAATTATTTGCACATACATGATGTTTTTAGATTGCCCAGTATGAAACGCAGGTTTATGGCAGCTGAGAAGACATGAGAAAACCTCATCAAAAAACTAGTTGCTGAAGAAATTAACCATATCTGTCCATCTGTTCCATAAACGGCTAAGTTATCCTGCAGATAGTATTTTGTTACTCGAATCATTTCTTCAAAGGCATATATATAAAAATACTTTAAAATAAATGTGAGCTTACCTACAGTTGTCTACCAAAAGATGTTAATATCGGTTATTTCTTCCGGGCGCAACCCTTTATCTACCTGTGTTAAGATATGTAGAAACGTTTCCCATTAC
>JAHZMV010005843.1:0-14863 GCA_027743765.1 Coecobrya sp. COE2
CATCTAGCTTTATGCAACCTGCTCTCATCCGATGCAAACTTCCGGTGAACCTGTAACAGGAATCAAAGCAATTCTTTTTTTTATGTAATTTTGTAATAGGATGTTACAAGTAGAAAACTTTCTTTGACAATATACACATGAAAATATGTTTTTATGATCAATGATAATGATTGTGTTCATTTTATATAATTTTCTTCTGCTATGTATGCCAAAATGTTATTTTCAATCGGTCATCATTACTACAACCATTTTTTAATCAGTTAGTTTCTAGAATAGGAAATAAGTACTGAAAATAGTGACAAGTGAAACCTTCATACGGTTTATCAAAAAGAGTAAGTTATGACTTTTATACTCTTGTGTAAGTTAATAAATTTCGGTAAAAGCAACCACATATATTATTTCTTGTTAATTTAAAGGCAAAGGATATTGCATAATATACCATAAGGCATTTCTGGAAAAAACATTCCCGTTTCCATTCCATTAAAGAAGACAGTACGTAATTTCATGCTTTCCTCACCATATATTTCCCTACATACATGGGCTTTCTAAGCTACATAAAACCGTTGGGGAGAATTCAATGAATCTTATTTTGCAACCATTACCCTGATTTAATATTGGTACTGAGTCTAAATTTTTCTTTCCAGTTTTCGAGAATTCAATCCTTATTACACGATCGTTTCTTACTTCCTTGAACAATGCGATCCGATATTTTTTCGGCTTTATCTAGCATGATTTATCACCAATACCAATGTTGAATTAGACGCTATATCTCATCAGTAGTAAATCAATATCACTGTGTTTCTACTTCGCTAAAATTAACTGAGATCATTGCCAATTTTAAAGCATGGTCATATATCGTGGGCGTTATAGACTAACGACACAAGCTCCTCCACAGTACGGCCCTAACACAGGACTCCATTTTGCTGAAATTTTTATTAGCTCGGGTTGCAACAGTGGCTTTACAATATTATTTTCTGAATCTTTGGATATACGTTGGTTTTACACTTCCCGTTTTTGAACTAGATTGTGGTAATTTATTTTAAAGAGTTCGTTTTTACTAAACAAGAAGCCATAGTTCTGGAGAAATTTTAAATTCCCGACCAGACCGGATATGTAGTTTCCTTTGTTCTTACCTACAATGCAATGGATACATATATGATTCAAACAATACGTCAGGACAGTCGGATCCTCACGCCCACTTCATGGTTGAGAACTACTATGATTAATAAAAAATGCAAGAATATTATTACTGTTTCCTTTTCTATACATGTCTGCCTGTATGTTTTCTATATCATACTTTACATGTGTAATTTGTCTCAACTACGAGTCAAATAATGCTATTCTTTTATCGAGTTGTCTTTGGTTTATTTAAGGTAAAGTACGTTCCCTTTAATATTAAATGTTTTGCTTTCATCCTTCCCAGGAGGTAAAAGTTTGTGATAGCAAAAGAAAGTAAGGAGAGCATATATAATTGACGATCGCCAACATTTTGGCAGACTAAATTTAAATATTTATGTGTACCCTGTAGAGGCTGTCCATGGGAATTTGTTGAGGGAGTTGACCGATTGGACAGATCAGTACATATATGTACTCTCATTAAATCAAACGCGACCATATACAAACTTGAATTTTGGTTTATACCATTCCTCCCATTCGCAAGAGAATTTGGTGACAGACCCTAACTACTTACAGCTTGCATGTAAAAAGCTAACGAAGTGCAACCCGTTAGCAAAGGTTTGCCAAAGTTTGTCCAAAATAATGATAAAAAGTCCCAGTAGATTGTTTTCCTTTTTTAATAAAATCACCCTATGAGTAAGGGCAACCAAGCACAATGTCTTTTATTAACCCAACAACATTGCACAAGATTTCTTTGATCATGTTTTGATTTCCATTTGGCTTGTGGCTTCCCAGAATTGTCCATCCCAAGGAAGTACGATCTCATTTGTGCTATTTATTTTCTAAAGTGAAAGTGAAACCGTAAAAGCCGGCTTTGAATCGTAAGAAACACTACGCTACTATGTTGTATACGTAGGTGTGTGGTTTGCAACTTATCTTGGACTTTCCTTTTTCCAGAATTCGTAGAGAATTTGACACTTAGCGCAGGATAGTCATCATTTCACTTATCATATGGCTATATATCATATAATGCATATGTGTATAAGTGTGTCCATTTAGGGTACTATATCACTATTATATTACTCAATGTAGATTAAAAAGAAGGGAATTTTATTCCCAATATCCATCACAAGGCTTTCCCTTCCCAAGACACCTTTTACCAGGACTTGCAATGCGACAACATCGCCATTCTCCTCTCCTCTATTGATGGTTAGAGCCCCAAAATAAAACCACTTTAGCCACGTTCTTAGATTGCATGATGGCAAGTTAGTTATATGGTGTAGTCCCTAAACGGTTTCGGTTTTCCTCAGCATAATAATCCTCTTTCCACTGATAGGCTAGTTACTACTTACACAAAAAGTGGCATGATACGTAGCATATCTGCATACGAGCAGAGGAGAGATCGTCGTAAAATAAATTTCCTTTCCTTTTCTATCGTACAAATGACCCCCAAAAGAAAGCTTAGTATTTTTAGATCTCCTTCGAATAAGATTCATGTAATAGCTAGGAGGCTGTAAGGAGCAGCATCTAAAAGTTGTTTTATTCCTTTCTTTGAGTACCGTCATATTACATAATCCAGGGTCTATCAATTGAGCGAGAACATATATTATTTTTCCTGTGAAAGCAAATACGCCACTGGATGCGATCTTATCATCGATGGCGGAGTTCCTTTATCAAAATGAATGCGACAATGGAGAATCTACAGGAGCAAACAATGTAAGGTTTCCCGCCATGTCAGCGATCTCCTTTCTTTATTATTGGCGAGTCTCTTATCTAACATCGCACCGTGAGAAGGCAAATAACGAAAAAGTAAAAATTTTGGTTTGCCGCCGGCATATAATCTAATAGAAAGAAAAGATTGGTTGTTTTTACAGTATACTTTCTTAACTCTTCTTTTCCATTAGGGAACAGTTTTTGACGCCTTCTTTGGGTCCACTGGTCGTTTGAAAGTTCTGCTGCTGCGGTGATGGTAAGTGATGTGGTGTCGCTGTTACACTATCAAAATCGAGATCTCGGTGACAGAAAGACCAACGACACGCATTTCTTCCATGTAAGCATCACTCACTATTGGAATAGAAAAGACAACATCTATGAACTAGTTGCCTTCCTTCCTTATTCTATTGCCTGCCATGCTCTTGCCACTAAAGCCCTGACTATTGTACTCTTACATCCTTGCAAAAAAAATCAAGAGAAAACGGAAGCAGTAAATGTCTGACTTGGAAGAAGAATTACTTATAGGTATATCAAGCGAAAAACTCTATCATGAATGCATGGATGTACAGAAAAAAGGAAAGACAAGTGGAAGGAAAGGAGAGAATAGAAAGAAAATGCATGCACGAATTATTATAGAAATGGCATGATAAGGGGACTTTTCTAGCTGGTTCTTTTTTTGAAAAGTAAACGTGTAGTTCTTGTTCAGTTGAAATGAGAGAGTGGAAAGGAAAAGAGGCATGACGAGATATAAGGCAAGGAGCAATACAACAACACAACAGCACCAATATAATATAACTTGAGCTTTAGATGTGAGAAAAAAAGACTAGTAGTCAAGTAGTAGAGAGGCAGAACATATATCCTTTGGGCTTGTACAAAAAGTTGAAAAGATGCAGCATCTGCTTTCTTTTTCATCTTGTCTGTCGACTTGGTATGTGTGCTTTCTCTCCGATCCATGTCTGCTTACCATCATCACCGCCACCACCACTGGCAGCAACCAGCCACCTCGCCTCTTCCCTTCCTGTTGTCATTCGCTCACTTATTTCTTCTTAAACAACTGTGAACAACGTTCGGAGAGGACAACTACGTATGGAGAGCATTCAGAGTGCTCTACATATTATCAGAGCCGACATTGACGACGACTCTTTCTTTGACATGACCATTCACCAGGGAAATTTTGTCTTTGGAATAAGTTGTACAAGAAGAATCAGTATCCGTTGTACATGTTTATATATTGGAGACGGCTTTTATGTCCCTTCGCTTCATAATTTTTCCACATCTCTTTCCATCGTCCAAAAATATTTGCGTCATATTGTAAAGAGAAACGAAAAAAGGTCGCGCTCGATAGTAGAAGGGTTTTCCGTCGAAATAGTTGAATATTTGCAAGTAACTAGCAGGGGCACATAAACACATACATAAATGTGTACTTTATCCCTGTTATTATTATTATTATTACATTACTTGAAAGAAGAGCCTCAAGTAGTATGTAGACAAGTCCCAGGAAACTGGAGGAACTAGGGAGAAAGCAGCAGAGCAGCAAAGGAAGCGTAAACACTGGGGCACCAGGAATGCACCATACCACTCATTCCTACTTACTAAAGCATGTTCATATAGAGAAAAACGATGCTTGACCAGAGTTTGGGAGGAAGAATGTGAGTAATAACACAAGTTTCTCTTTTTTCCATTTTTCTCTCTAGAGTCATACAGTCCGATGTAGAAGAGAATAAAAAAGTTCAAGCGAGATAATAAAGTGGGGGAAAAGGAAACACGGTCAGAACCCACTTGAGTCATGTTCTCGGCTCCTCACTTGTTCTCCCTCTTTTCACTCTCTCACATGCACAATCATTCCTCCTACTGTGATCAAAGAATGCACGCTGCTTCTATATGCTGCTCCTACATCTATCGCTCGTGGTGGCATAAGGCAATATAAAGAAGATAAATCTTGAAAAATAGAGGGATCATTTCCAACTACATACATGAAAACGAAGGGATTGCCTCCATGTCAAATCTTTTCTTGCCGATCCAATCTATTCGTTAAATAAAAATATTAGATAAAAAAATAATAATGGGAACAAAAATAACAAGGGAATATTTGTAAGAGGAAAAGGAGAAAGTAATCGATGGAAAACAGTCATGTATATATAAAAAACTCGTTGTGCGAAAACTATTTCACCGTAAATGCAATAAAAATAAAATAATAATAACAAGCACACAATCATCTTCCCATTTTCTCTCCACACAGATTCCACACGCTTTGTGAGTATTCTAGTAAAGCTAATAGCTTTGAAATTCTACCACGTCCTGAATGACAAGACATTATTGCTTAATATACCTTTTTGATATATTATTGTGTTGTTAAAGATAGGTAAACCTTTTTTAGGGTGTTAAGCGATATTTCGCGTACGCATCTAGGCTATCATCGCATCTCCTGCATTTATTGTTGGTTCACTGTTATACCACCCAGCACTGTGGTCCACACGTACTACGTACCAAAAAGCTGTCTGAGAAACGTGGGAAAAGTGTGAGTGAAAAGAGAAAGGCAAGGAGAGAGATGGATGCTGATGTTGCTGCCTTCCTTTACAAATGGATATGTTCAATGACATCATCATCCAACAAAACGATTCGTATGAGAAGGAAAGCAGAAGGCAGAGGATGAGAGGAGACCATACTGAAACAGTCAGTCAGTGAGAGTAGAGCCTCCTCCTCTCTCGTCAACATCTTACCATCACCACCAACACAATATTATCTCGTGTGGTCTTGTGAAAGTTGAAGAGGCTTTGCTTGTCATCGCAGTATAATGCAACAGATATACATACGTGCCTAGTCGAGCAGTCAGGCATACACTAGAATTCACTCACACGAAGAAATTGAACAACAATAAATAAACCAAAACCCCTTGTGAGACCAATACTATCGCGTCGCTCTTTCTTTGCGTGCCCATTGTGAAAGGACTAGCGTTTTATTGTCATCATCATTACTCTTCAATAGGAATTATTAGGGGTTCATTACTAAACTTTGCGTTTTTCTGTGTATCCAATATTGAAATCCTTACACCAAAATACCAAAACAAGCAAGCAAACACACATTTCTTGTTTTCTCTTGAGTGAAAGTCCGCCGCAACCTCATTCACAACTTTTCTTATTTGTCACCATCTCTTCTCATCCCATCTTTCTAATGATAGCGTGATCTCGATCTGTTTCTGAAACATTTTCCTAAAATCCAATGCTTGCTCGGTTCGCGGCTAGAAACGCGGAACCATACGGTGCATAAATAAACACAACTACATAGTCGAGGCATAGACGAGTAATGCAATAACGCAAACGGCAAGTAATTTGGCAAATAGGACTTTCTCAGAATTGGGATTTTTCACGTACTTGGAATTTATTGCCGCTTCTAATCCTCATCGTATTAAGCGAGGGAATGTGCAGAGAGGATTCACAGAAAACTTATTAATTTTTCATCGTCTACACTTTATATACAATAAACAATTACGCAACAATTAATTAGCAGCTGTCAATGTGTAAACCAACAGGGTCGGTCGGTTGGATCTGACAGATTAAAAAAAATTGTGGTATTAGTGGTTTCTATATCTGGAACAAATATCCAAAATTTCGTGACCTATTGCAGTTGAAAGTTTCGAAAGAGCATACAAAAACAAATTGCCGGACAGGCTAGTATGAAGTATTCGTATAATTAGTTTTTTCACTAGCTGATAATAATAGTAATTGCTATTATAAATGTTCATAATTAATGCTCACAATGCAAACATAATACACACATGCTCTCTTTACACAAAACGTAACGTACAATTTATATTCCAATTTTAATGGATTTGTTCTGCGAGAATTAAGTCAAACTCGCAGAGTGGGAAACTTTGCATGTGTGTTTACATTGACTTTGTTTCACAAGAAAATTTGCGCAGCATTCTGAAAATACACCCGGAGGAGACAACCCAGTTGAGTAAAGTAAGATTTTGCAATTTACGCTGCTTCCTCGTACATGTAAATGCAACAGTAGTAGCAAGCAACTAATTTTTATGTACTCGTAAGCTAAAATGAATCGCAATTTTCTCCGGATAGCATCTTGTTTTATAATAATAAATGAACCCTATTGCTCTTCATCTCATTGCTTCTCATATTAACATAGCCTACTTGTATGTATAATACCATTCCTTTTCCTATTTCAGATTTTGATTACACCTTTTCATCGTTTTCTTTCCTATCATCCGTGGGAAAGTTGAAGTGTTGCAATCTTCATTCCACTTTGGCAAAATGAAGGCAGAAATATTCATTTACAGTTGGGTCTTTTCCCACTTTTTCCTCGTCGTTCGATCAGGTTTGTACTTGTACTACATTCATTTACATTCCGATGCTAACTTAACTTATCATTAGTGTAAACATAAACTTTCCTCCATTTTACGTCATTCCTGACAGCAAAGATAGCAATAATCTTGCCATTGAGAGAACTGGAAATTACTGGCTATAAATCGATACACTTTTATTATCCATGTTCATGTTTTCTGATAGTTGGCATGTTGAGGATTATCGGGAATGGTATCAATTTGGATACACCCTGTTAGTATTATGATAATCTGTGGAAGTTTTATAGTAATCCGAAAACGGAAGGCAAATCGTCTAATGCATGACCGGTCTAAATACCCTGTAATCCTTTCTAATATGCCAATACGAATACTACACTATAACGACTTTGGATACTGGATTAAATATAGGTATATGCTATATAATAGTTGCGTAATCTGCCAAAAATGCTTGTTGGTATATGCCGGAGTGCTTATTATTGTTAAAATAATTCCTTTTCTTTTATTGTTATGTTTTGCATCAAGCCGTGTAACAGCTTTTGTTATACTTATTTTATTACTATGCATATGTATTCATTGCTGCTCTGGTTTTATTAATCCGGATAATTTTCATTTGTTTGCGATGCATGCAAAGGAAATAAAAATAAAAGTCTAATTACTGTCCTATATAACTGCTCGGTTCTGGAGAAATATCGTAATCTTATACGACTCTTACATCAGCAGTGACTCATCTTCATATCCTGTCTGGCAGACGGCAGTATCGGTCGCCGAGCTTGTTTCTCGTTTTATGTATATTGTCTCTTTTGACAAACTTTCGGGCGCGTATAAAAACTATTCGGTTTAGTAGTGCATGGTTGAGCACGCTTTGGTCCTACGTTCTGATTTCTGGGCCATTAACTTCAAAACTGAAAAGCAAAGTTTGTTTAATATATACATGGGGCGAAGAAAAGCCGGTGGATGTTACATGAACAAGACGAAGATGAGTCGACCATAGTCCAGCTTAAAATGAAATGCTCGAAGGAAAAGAACAAGAACGGAATAGAACAGCAGAAGGATAATATATAATATTCAAAGCGGAAATGAGGATTCCATCGCTTCGAGGAAAATTTAATATCTGTTGTAGGAAATGTTATGACTGGTAGTTCCTATGCACGATCTTCAGCAGATATTAAGTTGTTGAGGTTTTTCTTTCAGTCGACTTCTTTCCCAACAAAATAGGCCTTATATAGTTATGCACAAAGGTGAACTATATATGGGAATAGGAAGCTGTATCCATTCCATGCATGGCTCGTTTTACCGCATTTTTCTTTCCTGTCTCCGAATCTGCTGGTTTTTCCAACTTGTACATCCGTATACTTTTACTTCAGACGAATTTCTTATTTCAGATTATGCACAATCGTTAAAACGAGCTCACTTATTCTAAACAAAAGTTCCTTTGAACCTAAAAGTGCGTTTCATGAGAGGCATACAAAGAGAAAGCACTAACTTTTAATTTCTCTTTAAACCCGAGTATTCTGGGAATAAAGTGAGTTGAAACATACCAACTCTTTTGACCTATTCACATTGACGAGAGCAATAATGAGGTGCATAAAAATTCACATTCCCCAGAGGAAATGATTCTTGTAATATACATAAAATATTGGTTCTGGATTAGGAAGGAACATTTTTTTGCTTGCACGCATACAAAAGTTTTCCCTTTTGTTTTGCATTACAAGGGAGAATTTTTCACGTAAACGAGTAAAGGTATAATATGAAGCACGCATATTTATCTAAAGTATAGAAACCGATCTCTTGCCTTCCTGCGAAATAAGCTTTGTGTTCAAAGTATATGTATTGCGTTTCCCGTTGGGGCAAGGGTAAAGTAAAAAATTCGCGAGTACTTCTTTATCATAATCAGCGGAAAAGTTTTCATCCAACTTATGCAACATTCTCAATTTGAGTACTCCTAGTACTACAATTCGTGTACATTTTTACTTGCTTTCTTCTTTGAATCATAAAGTTTTTCTAGTAGAAAGAAATACTAGGGCATTCAGAAAAAAAGTCGTCTTGCATAAAGAGAACAAAGTTATAATGTTGTTGTGGAGCACAAGAATGAGCTAAAAAAAGAGCAGCAATACTCGTGTATATTGCCATTTGCATTACATATATGAAACGTTAAAGGCAGTAGTCAAAAGGATTGTTAGGGCTCACAATAGAAATGTTGCTCTTGAAGATGTAGGAGTAGCGGTGGCGTGGCGAATGGTGGTGTAAAATAAAAGATGAGGTTTTTTGAAACTACTTATTATTTTGTGGTAGAAAACAACTTTGCTAGAAACTGTCCTCAGAGTTGTTAGTTTTAGGAGAGCTTTTGTATAGGAGCCTCTACTACTTTCAAGTAGAGTAGTAGTTTTCATATGCTCATATCATCGTGACACTACCTAACTAATGTAATATAAAATAAAGTGAACCTTATTATGAACATTTTCATCTTGCATGCTTAAAAATGTGTTTTTGTTCTCGATTGCAAAAATGTATACAAACATTTTTTATATATGTCGTGCAGTGTACTTTCATCATCGCTCTTTGTAAATATTTGTTTCTCTTGGTTTATGCTTCACTGTTGTTGTGAAGTACCAGGGAAAAGGACAATATGTTCAACATAGTTATTTCTTGTTTTAACGAAAAATATGGATGAAAGGCAATTGACGCTTCATGGAATTGAATGTTCTCCAACAAGAAGTTTGTCATTGTAATGTTTAGACCAAGCTAATACTGACCAGGGAAGAACCTGAGGTGCCCTACAAGCTATAGTTAAATGTGAATAACGGAATAAGCATTTTGACAGATCAACATAAATCGAAGCACATTTTCCCCTTGACAGAAAAAAAACAAAATGCCAATATAAGATTAAATTTGAATCAACAACATATTTAGGTAACACAGTTGCAAAAGAGATTGGTTTGGCATACAATATCATAGGTTATTGCATACTACACAAAATCAGTTGAATTGATTAAGGTCATGGTATTGAAAAAAATGAAATATTAAATCTTATCGATGACTAAGCTTAATATAGTTATGCAAGTGCATATTGAATTGAATTCTGCGCATCAAGCAAGCCAATCTAAACCCACATTAAGTTACCTTCACATAAACTCGACTGACACTTAAAGGATTTACCTTATGGTGGGAAATAGAGAGATGAGAACCTTTCCTTACTTTTACATGAAATGTTGTGTACATCTAAACAATTTCCAGGAGATTTTGTTGCATTACAAGGCAAACTTTTTCCTCATTTGTACAACGTAGTTTTTGCATGTTTACGTGCATTCAAAGAAAATGGAGTCTGATAGAGCAAAAAGCACACGTCAAAACGAAAAAAATGTGATACAACAACCTCTTCCCTTTCAACACGAAATAGCTATTTGGTTGATAATGACGAAGGCACTAGAGAGCAAGCAATTTTGCAAGTCACCAAAAGAAAACAAATATAAAAGTTTTTCGCAAAATATTTCTACATCAATGCACTGCGTAGCCTATTGAAAGGAAAAACAAATGTTCCGATTCTCAATATCGAAAAAATAACAGCTCCAACCTATTCGCTTATGTTTGTTTGTACAAAAATTGATATCGTATTGCCCAACATAATAATTCTTTCCAAGATGACATAAATGCTTCGATAGTAGTTGAGGATTTACAAGGGTAAGGTATTCACAAGAAAAAAACCAAAGTCAATATTGACTGTACACACCAGGTCTTATGTTATTTTATTGAGGATCTGTGCGTGTCTTCTAGGAACAGAGTAAAGGATTTCCAGACATGGACAAGAAACAAGCAAATAATATCGACAGGTTTCTTAAGAACCTTGTTGCGTACAGAGGATCTTTGCGATAGCATATTACTTTCTTGAGAAAAACCTATGGTAGTTAGGTATTAAAAATCAAATATCAGTAAGCAATGCACATCCACTGAGGTAATTTGATGATATATAATGGAAAAGCCTCATTCGTTATGCCACTAGAATCAAATTAAACGGTACATTAGAGACGCCCAAGAAAAAAAGAGAGGAAATAGTGTTGCAGTAAAGCACACATATACAAAGATGGCTAATACCGACCTACACACACACGTCTTGATTCATTCTCACATTTAATATCAGAAATGGGATGGGACATCTCTACAAGCACGTCTGGTAGGTATGCATGCAAGTATACATTTGTGCTTGGGTAAAAGTAAAAACGAAGAGAAAGCAAAAAAACCAAGAGCTTTTTCTGCTTTCTTCCCAGTGTACTTCCTTTCACTCAATTCAAGTTGATATCTGGAAGAAATATAATTGAATCAAAAGGAAAGAGCACTGAAGCTACACCGCTCTCGGGAAGCAATCGCTATTAAAGGACGTTGTCGATCGTTATACCTACAAGCGTCTGATTTTACTCCCGATATAATCTGTACTTATGTCGTGTACATTTTCAAAGTTGCTCAAATGTACAGCACCATTACGACAGCTAGTTTTATTGCGTCTTTCTCTACTTGGCAGTAAGCACGGTAAATTGAAAATTGTAAGTGCCATTTTAAGTAAGAGAAAGAAATGCATATACATTCACAACATCATATTTGTGTATGTGTGTGTATCTATCTGCACATCTGCGTTCCCTACATGTGTGCCCATACCTACATTATTCTTTTTGACAAAATAAGTATGTACAACTCCTTGAAACAGTCTGCAGATACCCCAAAAGCGATTTCCAGTCTTTGGAATCAACGAACCGAGGTGTAGGAAAAATAGGAGAAAAAACGGAAAGTGAACTAGGGTGAATGAGAAAACATTTTTCCGCTCGTTGCCCTTATAAGGGCTCTTTCACTATCTCTCTCGCTCGCGTCTAAAACGTGCAGTAAAGAACATTCGCTCATTCAATTTAGTCTCTGACCAAAAAGGAACCAAATGTTTGTAGTTTGTGAAAGCGTGAAGACAAAGAGACAAGTTAGATACAAAAGTAAATACGACGATGACATACTTTACCACTTGCAGCGTTTGAGTCTCGTGTATGTAGTTGTACGATCCTGCATTACATCTAACTATCATTTCATACATACAGAGAGATATCTAATTGATTGCACATGTACACCAATGGCACAAAACTACAGACGAACAAACTTGAATCTAGGGACTAGAGACGCACTTGTGAAAGTTGAATTTATTTTTAGTACCGAGAAACAACAAGTCCGTTAGTGATAAGACATAATAAAACTCGTTTATTCTCCACCACCTGCGAAAGTAACTAACAGTAAAGAAATGGAAACTTTATGTATTGAAATTATTTACAAAAGTATATAAACTAGAATCTCGGCTGCTGACAATAAAACCAGCGCGCAAGTGAAATTAAAATTCATGCCTTTTGACATTTGTTATCAACTTCAAGGAAAGTGAGGTAAAAAACGTCACATTATATTTATTATGAATGAAACATTGTTTCATATACTAGGGCTTGCCCTGCCCTCACTTTAATTTGAATAGTTGAACATAAAAGAACAGGACCAAGTCGTTGGCTATTTACCTACTATTCTCGAGTTTTTCATAAACTAACATTCCTTCTAGCATACTTTTGTACTTTAGGTACACATGAAATGAATTTTATTTCATCAGAAAAACCAGCAAGAGATCTCCCAAGTTTTTTCTTTTGATGCGGTACTCTGTTACTCTGTACGATTCTTTTTGTATTTTGTTAAGGTAAGTGGTATACATAATCTATCAGAATTTTCTCCTCGTCTGTTCGTTCGTCCGATTTAGCTTTCCTGTATTCGTTTACGAAGCATTTTCCGGTTCATTGCCGTTTTGATGGGAATATGATAGGCTTATCTTATAATTATTCAGCATTACAACTGTTTTTAATTACCTTTGAAGTTTTTAAATGTCACAAATGCTCACCTTTATTACAACATTGTAAGGATTTGTGCTAATCTAAGCGTTACATGCGGATTTGCAGAAGAAATCTTTCCGGTGGTAGAAAAAGCAAGGAAAAAGTAGTTTCCGTACTTTGTTAATATCCTCAAGGAAAATGAAATAATTCTTTCAGTGGTTTGTTATGTTATGAATTATGAACATGGACAGAGAGAAGGCTGCTCCCTCATGCCAAGATTTGTACAAATTGTTTAACTTTGTTGGCTCGCTCGACATGAGTGAGAAATGCCTAAAATGACAAGCATCCGTCGAGAGAAACTATACTACCGCAAAAAAATAACTCTTGTAGCTACAACATGGATTATGGAGACATGCTGTTGTAATACTGGGCCACAACACACAGAAATTTCTCCTAGTACAACAATAAATCCCGTTTATGCGGACCTATTCTTCTTCCAGCAAGAAGTTTTGGCATTTCTAGCACATCCATCGCTCCTAAAATCAGAAAGACAATAAAGACTTGAGTGGAAAACTTAATGCAAAGTTACTCTGAAACTAAATGCAAATTGGTCTCATTGTCACTTCTTATTTGCCCAAGTCTGGAATTATACGCATTTCTATTTGCTCCCCAAAAACCCAATGCAATTATGTCGTCTAACCGTCCGGCTTACAAGGAGAAGGCAGGCCCTTTCAAACCTGACAATCTTACAGAACATTATAATCATTTTGTACCTTTGCGTCCCGCAGAAATTCCCAAACTGCCTGATTTCACTCTCTTAAGTACCACTCCACTGTGTCTACAACCCTTTTATTTCGTTAGTTTATCCCGTTTGAGTTTGGGAACAACGTTGTTTTCAAATGTACTTTTTGAACATGGCTTTGAGCTAGCTTTCATTTGTAAACCACAATACTCCAACCTATTCAGTCTGTAAAACATTGTATTTAGAAGTTTCTATTATTATGAATTTATGAATAATGTGTATATTTGTGCACGTATGAACTTTTCCATATAGCGCTTCGAAATTCGTTGCGTAATAAATTATCTTTTTGGTGCCTGCTAAAACCAGTAGCTAGCACCTTACAACTACACCAGCCAAACCACAAATCCCCGGTGATTTCTTTGCATACATTTGTTGCGTGTTAGAATTAAGAATAAATTTCGCGGTGACTTATGACGATGCTACATTTTATGAAAGTTTCAGGAGAACAAAGTTCTTATCACTTTCAAGACCAAATATTAAAATTGATGTGCAAATGTAGGTTCCTTTGACACAACCTTTACTTCAGCTGGCATGTAGAAAGTATATTGAATATACATACATGCTAAACCCAGGGACATATAAATATATTTGATTATGTCCTGCCATAAATTATTAGGCACTCGAGAATGCTCGTCTTTTGTATGAATTTAGCCAACGGGATTTTCTCCACTTTTTACATTTTTTCCGCTTTTATAATAATATGCTGATTTCATGTTCCCTGTGAGTAAGTACGCACACATAGTGCAAACACAAGTCAAAGCAGCTGCCAAACCGTGCAAATATCTTCACACGTCAAAAAATCATGAAAAGTTACCAGTGAAAGTTCTTTATGGAAATTTTTATTGATGTTTGCAAAACGAGGTAAGATATGCTGTGAAGGTAACTTCTAGCAGCTACCATGATGAGCATGCATTTGCACTACCAATATCCTCGCAGTAATGATGACTATAAATAGCTTATCCCCCAGAGACGTGCAATCGTACTTTCTATTCCAACAGTGATAATGGATTTTGGGTATCATATAGACTGAATAAAAATGACAAATTTCTCGTATAAAAATCATTACTTATAGAAGGCAAA
>JAHZMV010005844.1:0-14744 GCA_027743765.1 Coecobrya sp. COE2
TTCAACCGCCTCGTTTGTGATTTTCTTCATTAAATTTCCGATTATACGTACCGTCCCGGCTTCTAGTTGCTCTTTCATGGCATTACATTTTTTAACCAAGATATTTCTTCGTTCCTCACTCTCTTTATTTTGCAAGCTCTGTTCATCACCATCTAGTCCAACATTTTCAAGGTCATCCGATAATTTCGATTCCGTCACACTGTCACTTTTATATGACCCATTACCCTCAAATCGTTCCTTGTCAATATACATCCCTTCATCATGAATTAAATCCCTTAAAATTGAAGTTTTTCTAGTCAAGCGGATGCCTTCATTCATCACTAGTTCCTCACCTTTGTACCAATCAACCTTTAATTTTGCAACAAATCGTTGAAACGCTTCATCATATGCATGGTTATCAGTGAAGTATATAAACTTTAGTTTGCATTGCTTTCTGGTCGGGCCTAGCTGTTGATATGCGTCATTGAATATCTTATCCAGATGACCTTCCTCTTGAACCAATATATTCGGGTGTATGATTTCTTTTATGCCATAAACCCAATTTTTGATTTTACAATCCCATAAACTATCATTTGGACAAAAATTGAAATTATTATAGTTTGGCGAAGACGAAATCGCTATTTGACGGATAGACGTTGGCTGATTTTGGGAGGACGGTGTCTGCTCAATCTTTTCATATAACATGACTGATATGCCAGCAATTGTTCTGCAAACCACTGCAATTATTAAAGGTTCTGCGGAGCTGGCGTTGTGATGATTTTGCAATGTGAGTGCAGCCACCGACGCTTCATGCACTAAAAATATTTTTAGAAAGCCTACCTGCTTTGCTAATGAACGAATATTTTGACGGTGGAATGAATTAAACCAGGTAGGAATTATGATAACTACTTCGAGACAACAACTATTTAAACTAATTTCGGCGTCGCTTCTGAGAAGCTGAAAAAGTAGTGTGTTTGCTGTTGCTAAGAAATTACCTTCTGAAGGTGCGGCTGTTCTTGTGAGGAGATTGTTAACGATACCGTAACATGAAAGTACCGACTTACTATTTTGGATGTGGTGCATGGCACGTTCTCCCAGGGAAATTTTATCTGGCGAAACAAATGCTAATAGGGGAAGTGTAGATGGCTTCTTATCTGTACCGCAATGAATAAGCTTTAGTTCTCCTGCTACTATAGCCCCAACTTGAATATGTTTATCTGAAAAATGCATGCAAATTGGGTGGTGATGAATTTGCTGAATTGTTTGGGCTTTCTCTTGTTGCTCGAGAGCGATATCTATTGAATGGGAGAAGCTGGTGTTGAGTCGGAGGGTAACTTCTTGTCTCAAGGTTTCGTCGGTTATGCTACTGCGAATTTTATTTAGGATATCGCAATGTCTTTCTGGCGATAGCGTGCGGTTGGATCCTTGATACATCAGGCTTACATACTGTTGTAATCCATGGCCTACAATACCAGGGACCGTGGGTGGTGATTTGATCAATCCATTTAATGCTTTCATTTGCATGAAAAATTCTTGAAGTATCCCCTTAAGCGGTTTGGTCCGTTGACTGAGTTCATTGTCTAGCTTTCCCGAAAAATCCAATGATCGCCTAACCACAGATAAGCAGTTGTTAATTAGTCTCTCGTTAAACTTATCCAGTGTGCTATTGGTTTTGTCAGCCAGCTCCGTTTCAAATTTTATTCTGTCTGTGATAATTCTTTTGTATTCTTCCGTTACAGTGTTGAACACCTTTTCCGCCAGTAATTTTTCCTGTGCTGTTATTGTCGTATTGTGGCTCTTGTACATTTTATACAGCGTGTTACAAGCCTCAAAATAACTATCAATGAATACTTGTACCCTTTGATTAGAAGTACGGTTCGGCTTGAAAGCCCTGGCAGTAGTCTGGTATGCCTCCTCTGCTGATTTTTTTAGATCGTTTGTATCTGTTTCTGAGGAATAGCACAAGTAATTGTCAAATTTGCTGCGGACTATATCGTTGAAAATTTCCAGTCCAGTTATGAACGCGTTTATAATATCTTCATATATATTATGATGGTCAGATTTTTTCATTTCTTCTTTGATTTCCAAAAGTCTGCTCACATCAAAGTTTTCTGTTTGTTGACTTATCCAAAGCTGGACCATTTCAGAAAAGGTTTTGTCTAGCAGAAGGCAAAGATGGTTTCTACAAGGGTCTAAATAAGTGCAGGCAACTTTTTGGGAACTGGATGAGCTGGTTTGATCGTTATCGTTTTGACCTTTTGTTGGCATTGTTGTTTTGGGTACTTTTGTTTTGACTTCATTGCAACTAGTTTGTCGAGTGACGCTTGCTTGTCTTGTCGCGGTAGGTTTACTTGTTGCGATTTGTTGGCTTGTCGCTGTAGGTTGGCTTGTTACAGTGGCATTGCTTGTTGCAGGGCGCTGGCTTAAAGCTACAGGATTATTTGTTACTGCTCCTTTTCCGGGTGCCGGTGATGCCTAATAACAATATCAATGACATAGTTTATTACAACGAAATCGTAATTTATTAATCGGTAGTAGTGGGTCCGAATTAAATTTGTGAAAACAAATTTTCACAAAAACGTAAATTATTTGTTACCAGGATTAATTTGTGATTTATTAAATTCCAATATATTTATTGTAATATGTAGCTACCAGCCTCTAGTGTTCTACCCAGGGGAAGGTTAAAATGCATTTTCATGTATTTATAAATCCCATATAACGAGAATCTCGTTACGAGATATGAATATTTTTACTGACGAAAATAGCATGCATACATACAACAAGGTCGACGGTGTACTATGTATATCTGCATATCAGGTTTTTGCAATGGGACCACTTAAAGAAATTACATACACTTAAATAGTACAATACCAAGTACGGAATAATTTGCTAGAATTTTAGGAAATCTTATTTGACAAGAGAATACAATCGATCGAAGGTAATAATATGCATATATAGGTTCTTAATTCAATTTGTGAAAAATATTTACGTTATTCTTTGCCACTTCTACTTTTTGAGAGGTATGCATTATACTTACAGGTTGGACAATTGAAACCACCACTTCTAAAAAACAAATTTGCCTTTTCCAAAATCTTAAAATAAACTTCACATTTTAAATTATAAAACTTACCGACTCCTTCCAACTTTTAAGATAGTTATTTATATCTTGCAAAAAGTTGTGCAAATTCCTTGAAGTCAAGGTCTCTTTTGAAAATGTTCTTTTTCGAAGGGAACCTACAAATAATAAAGAACCAAATATTACTCTTTTTCTAAACTACTTAAATATAAGTTTTTTAACGCTTAACAAAGTATTATATAAGTTTACCAAGGTTCTGAAGTACACTGAATATATCCTGGCGTTCCTGTATGTTGACTTTCCTTTTTGGAATGGTTACGGATACAAGCGTTGAGCTTGCACTCTCCAAGACTCCCGTGCTTTTATTAGGTTCAAATAGAGTGTTGAAGCGATTCTGTGAAGCAAACATATTTTTTGATTTTATAATCCGAGCATTTTTATTCTTTCTATAACAAATAAACTTACCATTCCATCAAGGTCGTACACGATAACCTTCGACGCCGCTAGTACCAAAAAATTGGCGAGATAAACGGAACTACTACTATTTACAAAAGCAATCAGTAACAAAGACGTATCTTGGGAAGGTGATAGGTACGCTTTTGGCCAAAGAAAAATTCCGGGTTTTTCGTACACTTGGTTATTATTGCTTATAGGGCTATAACCTAAAATTCTAAGCATCTCGTCGTGTTCCCAAACTGTTTTAAAATTCTGCTCAAAATAACAAATGACATGATTTGTAACCTGTTGCCGTTGGTCGTCATCATTTTCACTACCTAGTATAATTAAAATCCCTAACGGAAGTTGCTTGGTAGCATTAGGCTCAGTCCGTCCTACATTTTCTACATGAGGATTTAGTACAAAACCCTTCAAATCATTTTCTTCCCAAACAATGGGTAGACAGGTTTTGGGAGATCTGAAACTTACTAACAAATCTTCTGGTGGTAGCGACATATTCACTCTAATTACTTTTCCGTTTTATTATAAAACACTACCTGAATAGGCCTACACATAAATAAGTGGGACAAATAAAAATATTTGCATAAGAAATTTTTCTAACTTTAGTACTTTCTGGGTTATGCTCAAGCAAAGTTTAATATAAACTTGTACTCAGCCAGGGTGTCGAAGAGATAATTCGCTTCAATAAGGTGCTCGTTGCTATGCTAGGGATACATGCGTTAACAGATATTTAAATATGTTATGTAGTTATTATTATGTATGGAATGTATTAAATTATAATCACGGTATCTCCTTTTTCAAAAGTAAATTAATCCAATTATATGAACGTTGGAACCATCGTTGAAATTTATTATCATTGCGTGAGCACAAGAAAACACGTCAGCACCACATATTATGGATTGAATCCCACACCTATGTTTGATTTCTGATGATATTCATTGACTAATTTTTAAGTGGATTGATTGGACCACCGTTTGCCTGAAGCTTATCTTTATTTTAGTTTACGGTTCCACTGCAATTGAATAATTTTATTAAAGCTTACTTTAGTAGTCTGTATGTTGGAAAATTCGTATGTAATAATTTAATTACATATAATGTCCAAAATTCAGGACATCCTTATCAGTATATATAAGCAACATTAAGCCACAGAATCATGAGCAAATAGTGTGATATTTCCGTCATGTATTACAGATATGAGTAACATGTTATTTTATGAATACACCGAAAACAGAATATTAATCAACTCACCTGTGGAATAAACTTTGAACAGACTCATTTCCAAATTTTATGAATACATTGTTTGTATGTTCGGCCATCCGCTATATAACATGGTTCAATATTTGAAGCAATAAAACCTGGTTTTTACTGTGTAATTCAGCATCGAGAAATACTGTCAATAACATGAAGATTATGATTATTGTTCAAGTTTATTTACAATGTTTAGGCAATATGCATCTCATATATCAAAACCACAGTTCATACAGTCCATTCCAATTCATCTAAAACCAAATTAAATTTTACATTGCTTGATGTGTATTCTCTCGAGCGGACCATTCCTGCCATTTTAAACCCACACTCGAAGTACTTACTTAATCAATTGTCCAGACTGCTACATATTAAATTGGACCTGTTAAAAACGTTTGAACCATCAAGTGACAGGATTATTCATTACTATTCAAAAACAATTTTCAGTTTGATTTATAATAACATCTGTATCGTTTATTGATGTCCTTAGCAAGTTTCCAAGGTGGCCATAAAGTGTACTAATAATAGCTTTTTTTCGTCTTACTTGTGGTGAGAGTAAATAAGACATCATGGCACAAAAATCTAGTGGTACGTTAAATTTACACAAAAATAAAATGACAATGTTTTCTGTTCATATTCGTTTGAAACGTTATTTATTTTTATCCAAAGATCCCGTGGATAGTTTCCTAGAAGCTTGTCAAAACCTCTACGATTCCCTAATGGAGGATGGATTTTATTCAGCTAAAAGCTTGGAGGAAATTCGAAAATCCCACGATGAGAAGAAAAAGATTGTACAGGATATGAGCTTGGAAAAGTGGAAGCAGCAATTCGGTACGGTTCCATTTCCGCAAGCAACAAAAACTAAGCTGGATGAAAATATTGAATTTGCCTTCAACCAACTTCGAAAGTTGTTTGAGGCATCTCTTCGACGTAAAAAGTACGACTCCGGAGCATCAGCCGCACATGAAACAGCAGTAAAATTTTATCGAGATGAAATGACAAAATTTATTGAAACTACTGACCATTTAACTATAACCAATGTCCATGATAAACACAAGAAGCTAGGTATTTCAGCTTTGGCACAGGCAAGAAAAGAAGCAGGGGTTGCATTTCGAACCGATCTAATGGGCAAGCTTCAAGATGAGTTAGACGAGCTTTGCAAAATGTTCAAAGAGAAAGCTGAACTCGTAATGGCGGCTCGAGAGAATCCAGCTATAGGAATCGATCTTGGAACAACAATGTGTTGCGTGATGGTCTTTTACAATGGAAAGATGGAAGTGGTTCCGAATCGGGCACAGAATAGTAGTCGGCTTACACCGAGCTACGTGGGATTCCAAGAGGATGGGAGCGACACATTTGGCCATGACGCTAAAGAAGACGCTTATCAAAATCCAGAAACAACCATTTTCGATGCCAAACGTATGATAGGACGCGGATGGAATGATGAAATGCTGCAGAAGGATATGAAACTTTGGCCGTTTGAAATGGTAAATTCTCAAGGCAACCCAAAAATTAGGACCCATAACCGTCTTCGCTTTCCACACGAAATATCGGCAAGACTGCTAGCGAGATTCAGAATCATGGCTGAGGAGCACCTTAATCTGCCCATAGGAGCCATTCGAAAAGCTGTCGTTACCGTACCTGCATACTTTACAGAACCCCAACGTCGAGCAACTTACGAAGCAGCGAAATGTGCTGGACTGGAAGTTTTAAATATTCTTAGCGAGCCAACAGCAGCTGCCATAGCTTATCATTGGGAGCGTAGGGAAAAGGGGAGCAAAACGGCGCTAATATATGACCTGGGCGGTGGCACCTTTGACGTGGCAATAGCTAAAGTGGATGCTAATAACATTGAAATACTAGGGGTAGACGGTGATACACATTTGGGTGGTCATGATTTTGACTCGTTAATCATGGACTATTGCATTGACGAGTTTCGGAAAGAGAAGGGCATTGACCTTTTAAGTTATAGGAACAGCAACAGCACAAAAACACAGCGGGATGTAGGACGCAGGGCACTCACCAGACTAAAAATGAAATGCGAGAAAGCCAAAGAGAAACTCTCGGGAACTGAAAAGGCCAAAATTCAAGTCGACAGCATACAAGCGGGCGTTGACCTGGTTGTAAGTATCACCCGTTCTAAGATGGAACAATTAATAAGACCAAAAATTAGGGAAACTTTAGATATCGTTGACAAGGCGCTGCTAGAAGCCAGAGAAAAAGGTATTGATGGCAAAAAGGATATCCATGATATTATTTTGGTTGGCGGTTCGACCAGAATGCCAATAGTAAAGGAAATGGTAAGCCAGTACTTTGACGGGAGAACACTTATTCAGTATATTAATCCAGACGAGGCTGTGGCATTTGGCGCCGCCGTTCAGGCAGCCATTTTCAACAAAAATAAAAATATGATGAAGCAAGTCACTGTGGACGATGTGACACCAATGTCACTAGGTGTGGAAATAATCGGAAACATTTTCTCTGCCATCATACAAAAGAACACTAAAATCCCATGTACAGAGTCAAAGACATTTGTAACCGTTAAAGACGATCAGACCTCCATAACTGAGACGGTATTTCAAGGAGAAAGCACAAAAGTTGAAGAAAATAAATGGCTTGGGGAATTCGTTATTGATGGGTTACTACCGAAACCAAAGGGGGAAGAAAAGGTAAAAGTGACAATGACAATTGATGAGAAAGGAATTCTAGAGGTTAAAGCTGCTTCTGTATCGACTGGAAAAACAAACTCAATTACTATTACCGCTGACAGACTTGGAATGGATGAGGGAACAATGCGGGAGGTGGCAAGAGAGGTAAATTTTATTTTCATTTTGCTTGGTTGCCAATAGTAAATTTACTTAAAAACATGAACTAATAATGATTTTTATTTTTTATTTTCAGTGTGAAGCAATTGTGAAGAAAGAAAGGTATTAGCATCTTTATTATATTTATTACTATTTTACTAATTTGTAATATTTATTGAAAAATAAAACAAGTCAATAATTTACTAGAAACATAACTTTTATTGCCATATGGTATTATACAGTTCACAATTTTCGCAGCAATTTCCATTAGCGTGAACCTTTCCACGGAGCATAGAAAATATACCTTGTATGCGTTTGATTAATTGTCCTTTCTTTTTTATTTCTATTTCATCTTCGTCTGACACGATATAATTGTCCAATTTCTTAAGTATCTTTTCACAGTAACCTTCCAACGTCCTGTACGCTTTTGTAAAGTGTTGTCCTTCAAATTCCGATTGTGAGACTTTTTCATAAGCTGTATGTACTTCAGTTTCAAGTGAGGTCAGCGATGTTTCTAAAAAATAAAATATGAATTGATTAATAATGTAAAATGATGCAGACTGAAAGCCAATCAAGTTATCCATTGTTATATTGAAAGATACGTACTTGTTTGCTTTTGAGGCTGTGAAATTGGTTCAAGGTTGAAGTCTGTGGCTCTCATTGCTTGTATTTCTTTGCTTAATGTTTCAAGTACTTGCTTCTCTCTTTCACTTGCATTATAAAACCCAGCAAGACCACGGCTGCTGTCCAGAAGTCGGTATCTGGACTTATCTGCAGATGTAGACATTCTGTTTACCTTAATTAGGCGCAGGTTTTAAATTAAATGTATAGTCCAAGATGTTACACTAAATTAACTTAAAAAATTAATATTCATTTAAATTTTGTTAGGGTAATTTTTAAGGTTTTTTACTAACCTTCTTGTTTATATATTTGCTGTTATTACAAAACCGTATGACTACGTACAATGGTTTGAACTGAAGTAAAGCTTTAAAATTAATTTATAATTTATAATTTATAATTACGTGGGCAGACAAGAGTGGGCATTTTGTTTGCAGATTTGATATGCGACGCATATATAAAAATACTCGTCGTGAATGTTGCTTCGTCATCACGACTGCATAAACCCAGTTCAGTTTGTGATAATACCGAGATAAGCCATCATCATCAAATACCATTGGAAAATAATAATATATACACAAACTGATAAGCCGTCACTAATATAGCATGTATAAATGTAACTGGTTGGATAATTGAAGTAGGGTTTGTAAAAAAATTACCATATGAGGTTATTCATACTTTACTGAAAATAATTCGCGTCTGTAAAGATATGCCGGTCCATATTGCGTTTATCTGAATTTTTACGCAGTAAAATGTAATGCCAAAGTTGAAAAATATACACAGCAAAACGAAATTATATGTATTGTAAACCGTATTCAGTTGGATCCACCAACAGTAAAAAAATGCAACGTGCTACAACCCAAGATGTATTTCATGCGCTCAGATATTTCGCGTCATATTCTATCGTCATTAATTTTAACCGCTTACCTAAACGAAAACATATTTTGCTGTAATTTAATGAACTGTTTATTCAAAATTTAAGAAATGGTTATAATGCTGATTGCCACAATTCATAAATTTCCAAATTCAGGTTACCAATTTTCATTACTACTTAAATTAAATCAAACGTTATTCTTTTATGTTCCATTCGTTGCCTTAAAATCCGTTTTCAGAAAAGTTGAAGTTTCCTCGGGCGTTCAGTTGTACCAGGTCCGTTTTTGCAATACATACTATTAATTTTTTCAGCGTCTCCTTTGCTCATCCATTCCCTATGGCCAATTTTCACACCTGCCCTTTTAGGTTCTACCGTATCTCTAATAAATGTTCCCACGTTCGCGCATTGCATTGGAAGTGATACAGTTTGCTTTCCTCCGATTCTACCTACATAGGAATAGCAACCGCTTCTGGCCTCTATGGAAATGTAGTCTGGTTCGGTGGTTCGTGGAACAAATCTTACACAAGTGTCGATAGAAATTTCGTACATGGCGTCTTCCAATAGCATTAGAAGATACTTATCTAAAAAGCATTAAACAGCATATATAAAATTTTATAGACCACCGTTTACGAACTTCAATTGGATATTGAGATACTTAAAACGTAATTCTTACTGTAGCCGGGAGCAATTTCGAAAGGAATTATTGCATTAGGCCAGCGATAATCCTCGCCAAGAATCCCAGACCTGGTATTTGCTCGTAGTAGGGATGGAGCTACCCCCAAAATATCTCCCTGGAAGGCATTCCCAGTCTCCTCCGGATTTTCAGCTAAACCTGAAATATATTTTTTGAACACATTGTATGATCAAGATATTGAAAATTGGTTAGTCAAAAATAAAAATGAGTATAGGCTTACCTGTACTGAAAACTGTTGCAAGAAATGCAACCCAAATCGGGAATATTAAAACGCCAAAATCTGACATGGTTACTAAAATTATGTTGGTTTTAGTTGAAAGTAAAAACTCTATGATACCGCACTCTGCTTACGGTCAAGGTTTTTATAGGTATGCATCAAATCAACCCACGCAAATCCTTTTGACACTGTTCGTGCAAAGAATATATTAAGAAACAACGATGAGGGTTTTGGTTAAAAACCATTTATTTGTAACAACTTGCGACAAGAATATTAAGAGACGAATGAGTGATGACAAGGAAAATCTTGCACAAAATTGTTCTGATTTGAGAAAACATTATCCGCCGCCACATGCCGAATTTATAGATGGGCAATTAAACCGACTTTAATTTGACATAAACAGGGAAAATAATCTTTAATTGTTAACAAATAGAATGTAGAATTTTCTCGTTGGAAAAAACGAAGTCAGGTTTAATATTAGATTTGATTGTTTTAGCGGATAAAAAATTCATAGCGCTTAAATAAATTGTTCAAGCTTTTCCTGTAAAATGACAACATATATCAGAATGACAAGATATTATGTAACAATTTTGATTTATTATGCATCATTATTAATTCACAATGTTACGCGTAAATGCTAACATTTTGCGTGACGGAGGTGGAACGGAAATAAAAACCTATTGTAAATTATAATTTAGAGATGTTGAATGAAAAGGTAAGAGATGGGTTATAAGCTAATTATGTGACAAGTTCAGTCAGACCAATCGGATAGATATGCAACGCTACTAGGGAATTAAAATGTAGCGTAAATTTTTATGGTGAAAATATTAATACATGACATAATGTTACAACAGATAACGTGGCAGTTTTGTTTCAAATTCTTTTACATCACCTAATTGACGCATCACTGACATAAAATATACTATGTGTTTCAAAATTTCCCTTATTGAAAAATGTATCGAGGTGTGTTGGATTGAAAATGAAAGCAGGAACATGCACGCATATGAAGAAATAATGCTGGTAATGAATGGATAAGTATTTATTTGCTCAGCATAAGCTTATGCACATTTCTATCCATTGTGGATGTTTGCAAGCAAATAAATTAACTGGAAATAAATTCTGTGTTTTTAATTATTTTGCACCTATTGAATATTTAGTACATTTTTTAAATTAAACTAGCACATAAAATAAAACATGTAATCAATTTAGGTAGATGAATATGATAAAATGACAGTTTGTTTCCACCTTTTTTCCAAGTTTAAATGCCTTTACCTCAATACTTGCATTTCTCCTCGCATTCATCCTTCGTGTCAAATCTATTCTCATTGCCTTGACAGCCACCGTAAATGAACTGTTCACATTCATATGTCTGGGAGTTATAATAAAATTGTAGGATGGCTGCTTTACATGGTCCTACTTCCTTAGGTTTTGTACAATTTTCTAAAAAAACCAAACGTAAATATTTCCAATTTTTGTCAGATTGCAACTGGGACACATTTTAAAACAAATGGAAACGTTAAATATACATATGGCATCATACCACGATCAAAATCGTCCCCCACGACACCAGTTGCCAGAAGAAGAGTAATCACAAAACAAAAATACAACTTACACATGTTGTTAAAATAATTTTCAAACCAGTTGGAAAATTTTTTCTTGTTTTTATTTTTTGCCCGATAAGAACGCGCAGATATTGATGACTTCTAATTGTTCAAGAAAAGCAAAGTTTTGTACGTAAACCAAAGTGGAAAGTTATGAACCAACTGGCATTGCAACAAGTTTTCCATCACATTTTGAATGATGTTCAGTTTTCAAAAAGATTTACGAGTTTAGCTTTAAATATTTTGTCAGCAAATTACTAATTACTGGGGCATGTTCTCACGCTTTAATAAATTTTGCACATAGAATGCGTCTGAATAACTCTAGAAAACAAATGTGCACTTTATTTTTGAAACTAGTAACGTTATATACCGGTAGAATAACTACATGCATTAATAAAATAAATATTATAGGATGAAAGGAAACCAAAACAATCTAGATTAGTTGCTTTTATATACCGTTTATTTGCATGGTTGCCGAAATGTAAATTCGAACGATACTGTATATTATGTTAACTATTTTTGAAGAAACTATATTGACTACATTTATGTTTGCAGTGTAAAAATAGCTCGTTGTTCTAAATACACGGTAAACATCTTGCACATCGGGATCAGTTTGCCAATCGCAATAGCTAACTTATAATGAAGTATATTGATAATTTAAAGTATATTTTTGTTCATTTAACTCGCTAAGAAATTTAATGCTAGGAGCAGGAATTAAATTTGTACATTCAAAAGATTTTTTTTACAAATTGTCATTCTGTTTACTAAAGCCGTTTTCCATGTTTGCATCTCTGTTCGCACTGATTCTTTGTTTTAAATTTGTTTTCGTTGCCATCACAGCCGCCCCAGGTAAACTCTTCGCACTCCAGTGTATCCGAGTTGTAGAAATACCTTGGAATTATTTCTTCACATGGTCCTGGCTCTGGTGGTTGTTGGCAGACAGGTACTCTACTGTATCCTAGCAAATTTAAAACAGAATGTTTTATTTTGCAAAGGTAAAACAGGTTATATTGGAGTGTGTATTGCTTACCTCGATCAGTATTAGCAGTAGTGGCACCAATGACAAGAAGAATAACGGCTAGGACACAAAAGTAAACCTTCATCTTGGCCTGTCTAGTCTTTCAATTCTGGAGTGATCAGTGTTGTTAGTTGGATTTCCTCTGTCTGACGAGATTCACAATGCAATTGATAAATTTGACAATCAACCAAATAACTTTTATACTAAATCAAATGACCTCAATCCGGATAGTACGGTTAACTTTTGATTGTTCATATTATGTAACTGGCAATGTTAAACCCTCGCATTTAATGGACGTGTTATTGTTCCACTGACAATATGAACATTTAACACAAATGTTTTCTCATATTTGATTACGCGGTAATATAATTAACAGAAGATTGTTTTGTCACACTTCAGTTATTGAGTAGTGCTGTTTTGATGATACAAAATGCGAATTGTTTTTAAATAGCTAACGTCAGACACGCCTACTAGTAACCTATGACAGTTTTTGTAAACATCGGTGAAGCGATGAATGAAATTTAATCTTGTCATTTTGATTAGCATTTTGTTTTGTCAGAACACCTGTATACCTTGCGAATAGATTTTTGTACAGTTGGATGTTTTCCTTTACTAAATTAAGCTATCTCATTCATTGTTCGATAGCGAATTATGTTAAGATAATACAGCATAAATCACAAAGTTCAAGCTAGTTGAATTTCCATTTGTAATTAATTAATTAAATATGCATTATGATGGAGTGATATTTAAATTTTCATACTTCGTTAAAAAATTATGGGGTACTAAAACCATTGAATGAATCATGGATGATGCTCACAAGATATTGTGTTGCAATGACACAATTATCTTTTTTGCTTCATTTTCATTGACAAAGCCACCCATAAATATAAAATGGTTGAGTGCTTGATGCGGAAGAAAATCATAACCCATTTGGAATACCAAAAATTTTAAATGGAAATTAAATACTTGAGAATAGTTTCCTCATTCAACGTGTATTCAATTTCATGACAATTATTCAAATTTTATTGGGCAAAATTTAGTTTCTTTAGTTCGGATACTTTTCACTTATTAAACAATAATTTTTAGTAAATTGAGTATTACCTATGAATACTCATCCTGTTATTAGTATTCTAATCTACGAGGTTGATTTGATACACTTTTTGGATTTCAAATGTCTGTCAAATGTTCAGCTAATAAAATTTGTTGCAACTTAATTCATCCTATAGGTGGTTGTGAACATATATTTTGATAAGCAAATAAATTAAGTTAAAATAATTTTGGTACTTTAATTTTCCACCTATTGAAGATTTAATATATTGGAGTTATTGATGAATATGGTGACTCAAATGGATGCGTCCATCTCTACCCAATAAGCAAAATTGTTCATATTTTGTACAGATTCCTTACATGTTTTTCGTAACGAAAGCCTTATATAAATGCACCACTTTTATTCATGAATATCGCACTGGTCTGTCAGTAGCGATTATGTACGGAAAAATATTCACGAAAACTGAAGCGCTGAAACCGTGCATATAAAGCTGTACTAAACCGATACATATGATGTAGTGCTGCCGTGCTGATTCCGTACATAACACGTGCTGAACCGAACACAAACAATTTCGCTCGTTTTATAAGTTGAGTGCAATTCACCAAAAATATTTTTAAATTACTATTAAAATATGAATTACATGCAAATCCTATCAGGACGAATTCATTTAGTCATCTCATCATTAGAAGTCGTTACTTATCTTATTTAGCCAATGTAATTGAATGCTTAACCAGTCTGATGGTATATCCGTCTTCCAGTGCAAAATAAACCGATCAATTGATCTGGTTGCTTTTCTTAACAACATATTGTAATAAAAGCTCTAGATGTAACATTGAGCTAGTACTTTAGTTAATTTGACATGTTTATATGCATGCATTTATATATAAACATTAAAATTAGGAACAATATATCAATTTGCACTAAATATTGTTGTATTTCTGTTTTCCCACCACTCCCGCGGCGTCCAATGATGATGCATATTTGGTACATATTTTTATTTACATTTTCAGTACATACAAGTAATTGCATTTTCCATGCATAAGATGTACTAATATGCTTTCATAATATTGTGTAAATAAAAATATGCACCGAACCAGTACATACGAAGGCTCAT
>JAHZMV010005845.1:0-12153 GCA_027743765.1 Coecobrya sp. COE2
AATTCGATATCCTCCTCCAGGCCCCCAACCCGGCAATTGATACATGCACGCATTCGTCTTTTACAGTTTTTATCATCCACGTCATCATGGTCAAGGGATTTTAATCGTGTATCATCTCATCATTCCTAACCATCACCATCATCGCACTGATCATCTTTTACTGATGAATAATTTAGATTGCACAATAGATCGCCAATCCAATAATCGTTTTCGTCATCAGCAGGAGATATTATTCCTTTACTTCTCTTTGTCTATATTTTTGCCTCAAGACAGCTCGCTCGCACACAAGAAAGAAAAGAAGGAAATGCCACCACATGCAGGCCATTTTCTTTATTTCTTCTGCTGCAAGCCAACAGACCATTAAAAATTATCATTTATCCATCCATCTCTTTCGTAATGTTACGCATGTTGATGATGATAGTGATAATGGCGACTGATGCAGAGAGAAGATGATGTAGACTTGAATGTTTAAAACGAGTAAAAGTGTTTTTAAGTGTCCTTTACACAAACACACGCAGGATTTAAGATTAAGTAATATATTTATCATGATTTGATTATACCATTTTATATCAAGAGATTAAAGATATTTATTTTAAGGGATGATCAAGATCATTTTTGTGACTATCAAAGTCCTCCTCTCTCACAGGATGGATGATTTCAAAGCTTCCTGTGGAGTCCGCCCGCTGTCTCTTGTGTTTTTTTGGGTGTGCCATGTCTGCAGCGCCTAATACGAGTAGACAGAAGGGCAAACGCTGTAGCAGCATGTTATCATTACAACAACAGCCAAGAAGAGAGACCTCTCTCTCTATACTTAACTTGTGCCCGTATTTGTTTTTTGAAATAGTTAAAAAGATTTATCATTTCATTTTTTCATAGAGAAACAAAATTGCATATCAAAGCGTCATTTTAAACTTGAGAAGTACCAATCTAATTCATTGAGATGACCTTCTGTGATCACTGATCAATGATCATTGCTGCTTGCTGCTACATGTTACACAGTACCAATAATAATCATGGCACCATCATACCATATACAAAACTCTCTGAACGCTATCATCAAGATAATCTTCTTCATTTTTTCAATGATGATTACCTATTCCATATATGATTTGTGGGAAAGGAAATCGGAAATTACATTTTTCCAAGTCAAGGCTCTATGCAAACTTTGTTTGCATAACATACCATCATCTCTGTCTGAACTCGGACTTTTGATTATTACCGTCATTTCAAAATTCCAATTTTATTATATCAATGCCAAAGTCAAAAAAAACAAAAGAACCTCCTTCCTCCTTACTTTTTTTACTGTTGTAACAGCAGTCATCATAAAGATTATTATTATGATTGCCTCCTTTTGCTTCTTATTATGAGGACGGACGAAAGGATGCTAAAAAAATGATGGTCACAATTGATAGTGCCACCTGAAAGGTGAATGATGCCAAACCAAACCAGCATCATCACAGAGCGTCTTCTACTACTGCTGGTGTACAAAATGGTAAAAATGTAATAATAATTTTAATGAATTGCTTTTGGAGGATGATGATGGTGGTGGTAGTAGTGGTGGTGTCATGTTATGATTTTCTGACTCACTCATCCCCTCTCTCTCTGATGGCTATAAAAACAAAAAACAAACAAAACATTTCAAAGTTGGTATTTGGTAATCATAAAAAATTACTGATGATGATGATGTACATTTTGTGTACGCGGACGAAGAAGGTAATAATAAATTTTTTTCTTGTTGCGTCTTCTTCTGCTGGGTTGCCGCTGCTGAATTGCAGAGGTACAAGAAGAAGATAAAGATTACCCAGAGATGTCTAGAGATGTGAGGAGGGTTTGGCTTGAATCTCCGTTTTCCCAATCTTTATGGCGATTTTTGGCATACCATTTGGGATTACATCTTCCTTTTGATGATGTTGATGACGATGATTAGGGAAAGAATTTTACAGCAAGTCAAATAAAACTTGACTTTTTTTGCTGCTTGGTGTTGTTCTTGGGTTTAACAAGTGACCTTAAATCCTTTAGTTATAGTAGTCAAGTGCCACTGGTTCATTTTTATTTCAGTAGAGAGGAGAAAATGATTGAAAATGATTATTGCTTTTTTGGCGTGTTTTTTATATTATTATTGCATATGGAAAGGAATCTTCTTGTGTCGATTCAAGACTCAATCGATTCAATCATCTTGTCTTCGATTTAATGAAAATAATTGATTCTTTTTTTCTCTCGATTCTTCAATGGGTCGTCGTTATAGACGTAAAGAGGAGGAGAAGGAGGACGACGATGTATGTGTAGACTATAAAGAACCTCTTTTTTTCTTGGTTTTCATGCGTTTCATCTTCATCTTTTTTACATACACTACTAATTATCCGTCTGATTTATACGAATTTGAATTTTACGAGTATCAAAAAAATCAGGTTTTTTCTTCAAGACTCTTGCTATGTTTTTGCATTGATGATGTCTCGTAAAAATGCAATAATAATAATACACCTTCAACCTTCCTTTTTCCCATCTTCTGTCTTGCTTGAGATCATCTATCTCTGTCTTATATCTAATTTGTTTATCAATAATGAATTAGTGTTTGGTACATATGCTGCAGCATCCCATCTCATTCAACAATATCAACATTATCTTCTTCTGCTGTAAGCATGCAAAAGGGAAACACAATTAGTAGGAAATATAACGGTATGAATTTGATTATTCAGGTCACCCTTGAAATATTTATGTGTTGAATCAACTCTGAAAATTTTAACATTCATTATTGCGTTTCATATCAACGGGCCAATTCCGGTTGCTGTGTGCTCTCTGGTACTCCACAACAACTACCGGTTCCCTTTTCTTATACAAAATTCATTTTCATAAAACACTTACACACTCGTGGAAAATATTTTCCGCAGAAGACAAACTCATTTGTCATTTTGGAAATGAATTCAAAAATTTGCTTTGTTGTTTGTCTGCTAATGGGACTAGTGAAAATGGTCGTTGAAAGAACAAGAAGTCATTGTCAGTGAAAATTACTGTGCTGCCACGTACACGTATGGTATATGGTATGCGTATGCAGTAATCATCATCAAGGAAGGAACCAATTGAGCATGTTTTTGACTTGGTAATATGCGTGAATATTAAATAATAATAATAAAAAGGAAAGTATGCCAGGAAGAATATATTCCCGTATGGAGTATTTACAGACTCCTCTGGGATCTTGATAATTTGCACTAGAGATACCTACACGTGTATATATATGCATAATATACTATTTTTGCAAAAATGGGATCTTGATGATGAAAATAGGGATAGTTTTGGAAATGGAAAAAAAATTCATCTCTGTGCTGCTGCTAGTCTCATTTAGATGAACAAACAACATGAAGATAATTTAGAGAAGGAGCAGGGCAGAAAGAGGAAACAGGGCTCTTAGGTACTTTAGAGGAGTGGGTAGGTACGCGTTTGCATTTTTTGTTCATGATGAGGGAATGGAACAAGTTATTATGAAGATGAAGAGGGAAAATGTAATAAATCATATTTCTGTGGAGGATTTATTACACCTTTTCTTTTCGTAGCCGTACATAACATAGCTTTGTATAAGATGGGGGAACATGATGTAAAAGAGAGAGAAAAAACTAGTTCATTCATGCTTGACGATTGATTTATTAGAAAGATTTTTGGTCATGTAAAATTGCTGTATATACTAATTTTTTTCTTGTTTTTCTCTTTTCTTCAGAGTGGACTACTCTCCAGGTACAGGAAAGTACGATCTCCGAATCCGCAACGCTACGTATGACCGGGACAACGGTAAATTCGAATGCCGCATTAAGGAAAAGGGTTCAGGTCAAACGCTACACTCAAAAACCGTTCAGCTTACCGTTCTCCTGCCACCAGGACCACCGAAAATCACTCCATTGGAACCCACAGCGACAGAAGGGCGCTCTCTAGACTTGACATGTTCCAGCTCAGGAGGAAGCCCTGATCCGTTGATTCGCTGGTATCGCAATGGCATGCCATATCCGTTAGACTCTATCATTAAATTTGGTGGAGGGAAAAACAACCCCACTTCCGCCATTCTCAGCGTTACTCCACAAAGAGATTGTAAGCTATTGTTTCGAGAAAAAAACTAAATAAAATAAACTTTTAAATTAACTCCACATCCATTACTTTTACTACATACAACTGAATGTTGTTGAGGATGACACTGGAGAAAGTCGGCTGTTGACTGAAACCAAAAACAATAATATAAAAAAACTTTCTCTTCTTCTTCTTCCCCATGTCGTAATAATAATAATGTGTGATGTCGTCAAATGATAAGATACGCACGCATAAACACAACAGAAGAAGACGAAGCAGAGAAAGCAATGGGGAAAGTACCCGCAGTAAACAAGCAGTTAGTTTGTATTCCAAGCGACAAACAACAAATCCCAGTAAATAGTCGTCAAAGCAGATTTTCCCTGGAAAAAAGACTCATCCTGTTCCCTATTTTATTTTTTTCTTTCTTGATGATGTTGACAATGTTGTTTTGTATTATTGCTCTACTTGGATATATGTCTATGTATACTCAATGCTCATCCCTTATCCTTTTTTTCTTGCTTTCATCCAAAAGATTACCCAAGAGTAAAAGTTGGACCGGAAAATCCACTTCGTGTCGAGAAGGGAACTCCAGCCAAGCTCACTTGTAATGTGGATTCGAAGCCTGCAGTGAGTTCGGTAAAATGGTAAGTTAAAGTTAAATGGTTCGTAGCATTTGCTACTAAGGTACAGATAAATGTACAAGTATATATGTATATTTATATATGATGATGTTGTGATTCCAGGACCAGAAACGGAAGATTCAGTGAGACCTCATTCACGTACACCATTCCTCAAGTCTCCATTCAGGTTTGTCTCCAACAAAAAAAAAAAAATATATATACTACAAGAGAAAAAAGAAAGTAGACACATTTGTGTGTGTGTAGATTTTATATATTCATTTCATGTGTGACATGAGGATGGCTTATTGTTCATGTACTGCTCGGCCGACAATGACGATGATAGTGATAGTAGCTATTATTATGGCTATTGTTGTGTCTTGTACAAAAGTTGTCTTGTACTTGAATGTAGTCATTCATTCATATGATCATCATGTTGATGATCATTGTCTTATTTCTTTTCCTTTGTTGCTTGCTCATCCAATAATCCAAGAAAACGCAAACGACTTGTAGTACAGTACAATGATCATCGTCGTAATGCAATCAAACGACCACTTGGCTTGCCTTTCTCTTCAATTTCTCCAGAGCAGTCAAACAATTTAGCTTTCTCTTTAGCTTTTTTTAGGGCAATTGACATGTATCTCTCTGGATTCTCCTTTAAAATTTGTTGACTCGCGACTTGAATTTTAATCTATGGATTTTTTTTCTCTTTCTCTGTTTTGTCCCTTTAATTATCTGCCTGGATATATGTAGGATGCCGGTACATATGTCTGCACTGCGGATAACGGACTAGGCCAATCAGGGGAAGCTGATACTTCCTTGTCGGTTCTTTACGCGCCTATCGTGAGCGTGGTTCCCAGGAAGGAGGTTGAAGACGGTGAAAGTGTGTGGATCAAATGGTATGAAAATTGATATTGTGATCGACAACCGATATATATTGGTTTTAGCATACTTCCAAGATTACAAAGTAGTACGGATATATTATAGTTTTTGGATAATATGTTATATTATAGCAATGTGTCCTCAAATCCCCGCCCTTCATCTATCGAGTGGATAAAGAAGGAAGATCTGAGCTTTCGTCAATCTGGGGATATTTTAAGAATTGAGCGTGTCACTGCACAAAACAGTGGAACGTACATTTGTAAAGCGGTCAACGTAATCAATCCTTCAGGAACAGATACAACTTATGAAAGAACTGGAAATGCAAGTGTGGCATTGATGATTAAACACGCCCCAGGAAAATCCCATATCGAACCGAGTGATCCAAGTGTTGTAGAAGGGAGCGGAGTGACACTCACTTGTGGAGCTAATCCACCAGGATGGCCAACACCACAGTACAGGTAGGAGTCGGATGATGATGATGACAAGATAAAAAATGATGTGGTTACATGATTCGGTGAAAGGATTATTATTATTGTCTACTTTCTCTTTTTTGGATAGATGGTGGAAGGAAGGCTCAGAAAGCACAATTTCCGTTGGAGCCCAGCTCAACATTGCTACTGCCAAGGCATCCTCGGAAGGAATTTACTTTTGCCAGCCAACAAACGAGATAGGGACTGGAACCGTGGCATCTGCTGAGTTGCGAGTCTACCAAGCGCCAAAAATCTCACAGACACTTCAACCTCAAGTGATTCGTCGTGCTGGGGATGCTGGATTCCAAGTGACATGTACAGCCAAGGCGAAACCACGTCCAACAATCAGTTGGATGAAAGACGGTACCATTCTCGACCCCAGTCACAAAGACCACCGTGGTCTCTACAAGATTGAGAGTCACGATGTTGAAATAAAAAATGGTGCTTATACTGTCAACTCGACGTTGTTTTTCACTGGAGATGCGAGAGACGGAAAGGACAGGATTATGGCGGCAGACAGAGGCTATTATGCGTGCATTGTGGAAAATGAAGTGAAAAAGGACGAGAGTCACATGTACCTTCGTGTACAGCACAAACCCATATTCATCCAACAACGGAAATGGGATCGGGTCGGAGATCGGGCTGCATTTGACATGGGAGACACGGCCTACATTCCCTGCAAAGTGCAAGCTTTCCCAAAACCAGAGTTTGACTGGAGTTTCAACACGGTTATGCTAAATGGCGGTGGAAATGGAATCCGACCTTATGAGCAGAACTTGAGCATTTTGGCAAATGATGTTTACGTGTCCACTCTCATCATTCACGGAATTCAAGGAGAAGATTATGGGGAGTATTCTTGCAAGGCGACCAACTCAATGGGAAATGCGAGCAACATGATAACTCTCCAAGAGAGAGGACGACCAAGTGCTCCAGCCGAGCTGAAAATTCAAGAGAGTGACGTGAGCTCAGTTTTGTTGAAATGGGAGCAAGGATTCAATGGAGGGTATGAGGAAACAAAGCATATTGTCCAGTACTCGGGTGACGATGGCAGTATCAGGGAGGCGGACTGCCTCTACTACAACCCATGCAATATCACTGGACTCCAGCAGCAGACGCTTTACACTTTTAGGGTGAGCAATATTAATAAATATAAAAGGAGAGAGGAAAAAAAGAAAAAGGAGGACACTTGCATAATAAAAATAAATTTTTTGTACTCAATCCTCCTATTTTTCTATTTCTCCCATTACACCTTTTAGGTCAAAGCAAGAAATCCCAAGGGAGAAAGTGATTTTTCTAAAAATCTTACTGCAATGACTCGCATCGACCTCTCAAAAATTCCAAACCCGTTGGACGTCAAGTTTGAACCGAAATCCAGAACTTTGGTGTTTAACGTTCTTACACCAATGCCAATGGCTACTGCAAAGGTACGTACACACACACATGCGGACAATATGAATACACTTTTTATTATATGATATTTGCGTGACATTCAGAATAAATCTGAAATAAATAAGGAAATGGAAACTTGAAATAATAATAGTAATACTAACAATAAATATGGATGATCACTCCTATTTTTTGTGCAGGTTGAGCTTCAACAAAACGGGGAGAATACTTGGAGAAAGTACCGTATGTTGCCAGTGTTCACTGACAAAGTCCACCATGTCATTGAGGATCCCAAACTTGTTGAGGCTGTTCGAGTTCGCCTCTGTTTCGAGGATGAGGAAAGTTGTGGAAATACTATTACTGCGGATATAGGTATGCAACCACTACCACCTTTACGCTTTCCCTTTTTACGCTTCACATGCATTATGCATTAAATCCCTTTTTGTAATAAAATTACTTTACGATACGATGACATTTTCTGGAGAGAAGTAGAAGAAGAATAAGTAGAATAGACAAAATTAAATTATTCCGTTTATCCTTCTCTGCCTCCGCCTGTCACCCGATCCTGTTACTACACAAAATTATTATATTTCTTTGGTCCAAGTCATATTTCATTTCCTAATATTCTGTCCTTCTGGATGGTCCTTTGTTTTATTTTTATTGTATGTGTAGTGAGCACAGTTCCAGCCGTGGCTCAGGTAGGCATGAGAGTGCATTACGTGATCGGAGCCGTGGTTTCCGGAATAGTTCTCCTGCTCTGTCTTGCCCTCGTCTTGCTATTTTGCTGTTGCCGGAAGAAACGTGTGGTGAAGAAAGAACATCATCACTCCAACTCTTACGACTCTCGTTCTCAAACTCAAGTTGCCCCTCCACCACCCTACTACACAAACGGGATGGAGAACAAAGGACTGGAGAAGAGTATGGATGTGATTGAGGACATCAAGAACTTCAGTGGACAGAATGGCTACATCTCCTACAATGGCTTGCACCATCAGCCTAATGGAAACGGAAGTAAGGATGAAAAGATTATTATCAGTTTATATGTAAAATTGAATTTTACGGTGATTCATGCGAAAATTTGGAGAGAGGAGACGACTGACTCTCGACGTGTGTCGACATTCTACATCTATACGCATAAATGTATGATTTATTACATGTATTCTCCTTTTGTATTATTTTCACATAGATCATCAGTACAATGTGGATCAGAATAGCTACTCAAACTCGAATAATGCTGGCTCAGTGGATTCACAAGATTCCCTGTGGAAGGCTCCCCAAATTGTGCCAAATGATCTTGTTCATCAGACACAGCAGCAGCAACAGCAACAACACCAGCCGCAGCAGCCGCCACCTCAACAGAATATGAGCCTCCTCCAGCAGCAACATAATCATCAGCAATTTCAACAGCAACAATTGAATCACAGTAATCTCATGCATCAGCATTTACACAATCGAAACAGTGGGAATTACGAGCATCATCATGTACAGTCATCAGCATACTCGGCGGAAGACTATGTTCCCTATGATAATCGCAACAACTACGTGAGCGACCCTTACGGGCCCATTCCAAAACCAAAGAGAAGACTGGACCTCATCGGTAAATTGAAAATCATAACGATTTATATTAACACCCTTGAGGGCTCAAAGTTTAATTTCTTCCTCTTTTCAATAATTTTGTAGGTGACTCACCCTACCATGAGCTAAGTGGACTACCAGATCCATACATGGACACCAGCGCAGCGTCAGTAGTGTCAGGCACACCTGGTCTTCTTCATCATCCTTCCTCAATCGTGGGGGATGATCAACAGAGCTCAATAACAAATAGAAGTCAACAACAAGCACAGTCACAACAGCAGCAGCAACAGCAACCACCGTCAACATCGGCAACAATGACTTTTGAAGAATCCCTTGAGTCAGGCTACTCAACGCCCAATTCTAGGAATAGACGAGTCATTCGCGAAATTATTGTGTAGAGACAAAATCGAAATAATTAAATTTTTTATATATGTAATGACAATCGTGCCAATTTGTATGAAAAAATATATATAATATATATACATATAATACTATGAACAGAAATGTTATCAATTTTTCAGGTTTTTTTCTTATTCACAAATATTATTTATTTATAATGTCAGCAATGATTTATATTTATATATATATCAAGTATTATGTTGTTTAGTTTGTTCTTCCTTTAACTCTGTTTTTTGTCTTGACCTGTCCATGTAACATTAATTTTTTTAGCAATTCTAAAAACTGTACGACGACGATGATAACGAGAGGTTGAGCTATTCAAAAAAATATATATATTGCTGTTGCATCAGTACTGATGAAAATAAAAAATATTATACAAAAATGTTCCATGTATTCGTCCCAACGATAACGATGCAGAGAGAAGATGAAACAAAACTCAATCAAAATGAATCAACGCCCAGTATTTACACAATTTTAAAATGCAGTTTACTTCTAAGCAAGTAGCTTGTAGGTTTTATGTAACAAAAAAATTATTGGAGCGATATGTAAAAAACGCGTGCGTACATTGTACATACAAGTTAGACTTATATTATGAAAAATAGTAATAATCGCCGAGAAAACTATATTGAAATGTGAATCTGTAAAGAAAAAAAATGCATACTGAGAAAAAATTGTACATAAAAAAGTAGCTAAATAGATTTCATGTACATTTTATATATACATATTGAAATTGTACATACAACTGCAAATAGAAATTTTTGGTTGTTAATTATTATTTAGCTGACTAAAAGAAAATCAAAATGTAATCCGGATTTTGGTATCCCCCTGATGATGTGCTCAATGTGTTGTGTTGAGAAAATAATAATAATATAATTATGTTATTTTTAGATAGTTTAGTAGAATTACTAAAAAAATGTTTATATATTTGTTGCAAAACTTGTCCATAGTATATAGATTATAGGTGAGTTACTTTTTTGTGTGGGAATAGACGGGTGAATGAAGATTGGTTAAAAAATTCTTTCTTATAATTTACAGCTTCTTTATCTCAGATTTTTTGTTATTTTTGTACCGAAATCGTCTTTTTATACATAAAAAATCGTATTTGTAAATACCTCTTTTCCTAATTATCATACCACATGTATACTACTACTTACTCCTCGTGTACTATATAATTTTTAGCAATTGAACGGAAAATCTATATATCGAATCTTGAAAACGGGATCTCACAAATTAAAATGGTGTGTGGACACAGTGTATAAAAAAGTTTTAAAATTGTCGTACCAAAATTTAAAATATAATATGTTATACGGATAAATCGTGTAAAAAAATTAAACTACAGAGTAATACTGTTAGTGTGTTTGTTCGTGTGTGAGGAGAAAAAAGGATTTCAAGTTTACCTGATTGATTATATAAAAAATAATATGGTAATAATTTTTACTAAAATGAATGAACAAAGTACGTGTCCCACGAAATTATCTTAATGAATATCGGTAAAAAATTTGTAGTATTCTGAGAAAATTCATAGTTGTCTCTACTTAATTTATTTGTTTCTATTATTTTCATCTTGTGGGCGTCTCTCTATACTATTATACGTATATAGGTTTAGCTAATTCTCTCAAACAGCAACAAACTTTTAAAGTTAACCAATTAATCTCGATACCAAAAAGTTAGAAGTAGCCACACTTTATTCCCTTTTTTGTTCAATAGAATAAATAGATAATTTTTACATCAGATTTTATGTTTCTATTTTTCCAAATGTAGCTTATTGTAGATAATTTTCAAATAGGTAGTTAGTATATATATAGTAGACAGTTAATTTAGTAATTTATAGAGAGATAGGATAATTTATTATTGCGGTGTATGGTACTGGGCAAATTTTCGATTTTTCGCAATGTTTCTTCTAAAAAATTAAATTCGTCTACATAATAGGTAGTTAGGTTATATATCTCTGGACAAAAACGTGTGTAAATCTCTCTCGCGACAACGGATAAGAAAAAAATGCACATTTGTAAACTAAATTAGGAATTTTTTCTTGAAAACTGTAGTAAAACTTTCAACAACGGAAAACTTTATTCGTAAAAGAAATATGACTGTGAAAAAATCTTATTTACTTAACTATCTTTCTATCATACGATTATACAATGTACTGAAGCTAAAAATAGTATGTAAGCGTGGTTGTGATGATTGCATGATTTTTTGTGTTTTTTATGAACATTTAAAAAGTAGTTAGCCATCTTATTATTATTCTATTACATGTTATAACGTATATAGCCGTGAACTTAACAGAACGAGCCATATTACTACAGACAGAAGAAAAGGTGAAATGGGAAGAACAAAAAAAAATTTGACTCTAGTAATTTTTATGAACGAAATTTTTAATTACAAACAAACTTTTCAGTAGAATAGGTGGATATATTATTATATGCATAAAAAATAGGATATTTTAATGTGTGTAATTGCTGCTGTGATTCCTAATTTTTAAAGAGACCCACCTCAACAGCTTCTGTGTTTTAAAACGAGAAAAATCCTATCTACTTAAAAAAAAACATAATTTAGTGACAAATTTTTAAGCTAATTGCCAGAAGAGTTATCATAAATTCCCTGCCACCTGCCATGCCATATATACTTAATATATATATATACTTTACACTTTATAAGATAAGTTATTTGTAAGCAGTTATTTAGGTATCATAATGAGATGTACAAACGTTTGCCATTAGACATATAAATAGAATAGAAATTATTGCAAAGCTACAGTGTGATTACGTGTAGTG
>JAHZMV010005846.1:0-14259 GCA_027743765.1 Coecobrya sp. COE2
CCCAAATTTGGACGTTTTGATGGACGGCCCCCTAATTTTTGATTTTCTGACAACGTACACAGCCGATCGTTGATCGTGACTAGCTACACTGCACAATGCCACAGCTACTTCATACCAACCAATGTAACAAGGATTTTTTTTTACTAAAGAGTCACATGCACATATAGTTTGGGGTTCTGTTACACAAAAAGCTGTCAGTACGTTAGCACCGAACAGTATGAAGTAGTAGAGCCGTACCCGAGCTGGATCTCATCATAAGCAAGAAAGACAAAAGAATATCATATCGAATATAGCGTGTGAGCACGAAACAGAAATTGTATAAAATCTCGTTTCCCGCATCCAGTTCCCCATGTGAAACAGTTTCCAGTTGAAAGGGATCAAATTCAAACGGCAAACACCACAGCCCATTTCTTATGCAAGCAGTACATATAAAAGTTGATATCCTACAAGCTTCAAGCTTGTTCATATTGTCGCATCTTTCCCAAAGTTCCAGATGGACACACCGGCACTTGAGCATTATTACAATATAATTAGTAAATTAAATCAAATTTAAAACTGATAACGAGTTTTTAATGCAGCTAAAAGTTAATTGTATAGCTGCAAATCACTCGTTGCATGTTGTATTAGAATATACAACTGCAAGAGGGAGGCAGCTTGTGAAAACTGCGGAGGACGAGGAAGGAGCGGACAGAAAAGGAAAGCAGGAGTGTAACAGCCACCACGCAAAACCTTTATTGCCCCAGCTGCTCACATTCTCCTGTCACAATTAATGCTATTGATCTGCCTAACTACTGCAGTTACGGTATGTAGTCATTAAAGCTCATACACACACATCTACACAAACTATGCATGTATTCATATAAAAATGAAAGCTAATGAAATAATTATCTTTCAAAGAGAAAAATGTCATTCATTCATTACACATGTCACTGGATATTTCTTTATGAGACTAATCATCGTAATGTTTAATAACGATTCGTTATATAAAAAGTAATATACTTTTACTGCATGAATGAGAATGACTAATGTGAGATAAAGCTGGGATGATGTCATTCTAACATAATAATATTTTTCCGTATGTATTTGGATCTTATCTAAAAACAGGCCTGCTGTTTTAATATATCTGCGTGATGTTGTTGAACTGTTAATGAACGGATGATGTCAACTGTATATGAATTTTTGTGCTGCTGTTGACATATGGAAAGTTATAAAAGATGATATTCGTGTCATTGATATTTTTATTAAAAATAAAAAAAAACTATTTTCAGATCCCTGTTGCAGCTGTGTATACAACGCCAAGAATTTTCAGGACTGGTCGTATGCTGTTATAAACTGACCGCGTCTCGGTTGATGTATTCCGTGAACAATTGTAATTAACAAGGGCGCGTGTAATTAATCTGCATCAAAATTCGTTTGGCCTTTGAGTGCTGCCTGAAAAGCAGATGAAAAATACAAGATGTTGTACCTTGAGGATTACATTGAAAGTGAGAATGAAATTGCTAATAGCGAATTCGCATATGCTAAAACATAATAATTGTGAACCATACTATTTGTAAAACACACCTTGTTTTTAATGCATTTCTAATAAAATATAAATGTATTTTACAGTGATCGAGCACCTTCCACAGGAGCTCAAGGATAGGTTCACTGAAATTCGAGAGCTGGATTTGCAAGTCCAAAGTAAGACACATGTGTGCATACATATTAATTCAAGCCACATGCTAAAAATGGTTAGCATGCCAAGTGATAAATATTGCGTGGTTTATCTTAGATGCGACAGATAAGCTGGAAGAAAAAGTAAAGGAATTTTTCGGAAGCGCAAGAAAGCTGAGACCAGCAGAGCGCGAGGAAGTTTACGAAGCGATGAAAAAAGAATATTATAAAGTCCTTGAAGATGCGGGTAAATGAATTACGCATTTGCTAATGTTGCTAATTTTGTTTTTGCATTTCGTTTGGCATTTGAGAATTAATTTTTCCAATATTTTTTCACATAATGCTTTATAGATGAAAAAGTACATCAAGCAAACCAAATGTATGACCTTGTGGAACGCTATATTCGTCGTCTGGACCAAGATCTTTATAAATTCAAAATGGAACTTGAAGCTGATAACGCAGGAATCACTGAAATTCTTGAGAAAAGTAAAATATTTAAATATGCTGTTATTATTTTGTAAATAAAAATGATCATGAAAATTCAATTTTTACTGATCATTATGTATATTTTATAAGGATCCCTGGAGTTGGATCAGAATGGAAACAAAGATGCCAGAGAAAAAGAATTACATTCAACTCAAAATTCACAGAAAGAAAATAGGCTTATTTCCGTAACGCCACTTACTGGGATTAAAATTGAGAAGAGAGGCAGGAAACGCTTGGGAAATGGCAAGATTAAAACAGAAAGTGGTACGTCCACACCAACTGCTTCATATACCGGTGATCATTTGGACTTTGCAGCAAACTCTCTTGTGGCTGCATTGGCACATACAATTTCGGCGCAAAAGGTGACAAATTGTTGTGAAGATTGTTGTGCATAATCATTTATTAAACCGCCCTCCCTTGAGATTATTTTTAACGTAATGAAAAATTGCAGAAGATGAATGGCCAACATTTTGATCCATATGGGGATGACCCTGCAATGGGGCTATCAATGGACATGACAGACTCTGAGCTCAAACGCAAGAAGACTGAAGGCCTAGCTAAAATGAATGGAATGGAAGATATTGGGGCAAACGGAGTTAAACGAAATAAACGGTAATGACCCTTTCACTTTGTATTTCTCTGCAAAAATTGATTAGGTATAGTTTACAATGTAAACTTTACATTATCTCATAATGTGTTATTTCAACAGAAAATCTCAGCATATTAAAACTGACGGTGATCCAAACGATATGGATAGCAGCAACGGTGACCAACCGGAGATTTGGCCGTATGACCCTTCAGAACCACGTTACTGTTTGTGTAATGAAATTTCTTACGGGGCTATGGTATGCAATTTTGAATCTTACTCCTAAAGTTACTAGTCATAAACATCCCTAATCAAGATTTAATTTAATTAGCATTTCATTTTCTCCCACCTCTTCCATTCATTCATCAACATTTTTTTCATCACTTTAATTTGCAGGTGGCATGTGACAATCCAGATTGTACAATTGAATGGTTCCATTATGGATGTGTGGGGATTCAGACTTCACCAAAGGTATATTTTATCAGCATACCATGGACATGTCTTTAAGAAACTGCACAATGTTAACTGCTTCTAAACGAATTTATATTTATTGTTTTCTCTGTACAGGGAAAGTGGTACTGTCCACAATGCATAACCACAGTCAAACGACGAGGTAGGAAACAGCTCAATCCTCAAACTTAAATTCCAACAGTGTAAGTAGAAAAATAGAGCTGGAGGCGGAGCAACAAGTTAATCATATTATTATCTCCATGAGTTAAGTAATGACATATGGAGAACAATATGCGTTAATTGTTTAACGTCAAAGCATGGGGAATATTGAGACGCGTTGGTCGTAGCGTTAAATAAAACAGAGTTCGATTACGTCGGTGAAATGACTTGGTGTCATTGTCACTGTCAAACATCATCAACAAAGCGCCAGTATATTACACCAAATTTAAGTTAAAACTGTTATGCAATTTCGTATGCAAAAAATACAAAAAAAATATTGTAAAAATAGCATTAAAAAGAACTCGATATTGGGCATCATTTATCGACGATGATGACCTACTTACTTTAGTTCGTACTTCATATTATTTTACATATTAATTTATGTAATGAATTGTACACATATGCCAAGTTAAAAACCTGTGAATGAGTAATCAATAATAATTTCAAATTACACAAGTCGGAAAGGGGAAGTAAGAATGTTACTTACACGTTAAAAAATGAAAAGTATTAAAACATGTGTCACTATTATATACGATGTTACTACTATTCATTAAAATGTAAATGCAAAGACTGTATGGACTGCTTAAAAAGTATAATTAATAATAACTAGGTAGTTGTAGTATAGTACATGAGTAGCCCGTTAGTAAATTTTCTCAACTATATAGACAGTTTCGTGTGTAGTTTTTATATTTGCATGAAAAACATTAATTTTGAGTGATTGTAGGTAATATGTAATATTCCATAAAACGAAACATAATCATTCTGAAACCATTATTACCCAATGTTGCATTTAATTATGTTAATAGTATAACACCTTTGTAAAATCCGTTTATACCTAAAAATATAAAAAAAGCATTTAGTATATAACACATGCGAATGTTTAACATTTCGCAAACTTTACTACTTAATTTCAAGATGCCTCTGATATGAGTCGCGTTTGAAATGAATGAAACAGGCATTGGTTATAAATAATTAGTATACCTATGTGTAGTTGGAATTCAATTTATGTTCAGCTGCAATGAAAGTATTTTGTTTAAAACCGTTTATCCTCACGTGTTTGGCCAGTATAAAAATCAAAGTGAGATAAAGCGTTTCGAAGAGACTTTTGTTGATAGTTAATAAAAAAAATTTATAGCATCAACTTGATTTTGTATCTTTCAATTTTATTTTCATGTTTCTTTATTGCCACCATCTTCATATAACATCACTCTCTCGACAATGATGATATCTACGGATAAAACATTATATACCTTACCTACTTAATATTTAATCAATTTCTGTTTTGTAACAAAACAATAACTATAATATGATTCAACAATTTTTAACTTACTTAATATTTAACAAAAAATAGGCACAATCAGAATAATGCTTTGTTCTTATTAATGAAATATTTGCTCCTTTATATATTAGCGTATAATAATAATATATATAGTAAATATATATAGTATTTACTCTTGAAAATTAAATATTACTTTATACTTAAAACTTGATTATTCTTGATTCGTTACAATTTTGCACGTAAGTTAATATGCTGAGCATGACACAATATTTACTATTATTGTGCATAAAGTAAATTAACAATAAATTATGATTGCTAAAAGGAAAGTCAAATATGGATTTGAAAGTAGCAAAAACAGCAACTTCCAACTTGGAATTAAATATTTCAAACGCGCAGCAGTAAACAATAATATCTATACACAAAATAGAAATTACTGGAAAAAGCATTTTAATGAACTAAGCATGTATGTCAATATTTTAAACTAAATATGTTCCTTGATATCGTGGGATATCGCTGGATTGCGTTTAGAGTTGAGCTTGGGATCCTCTCCAAGACATTTGGCCCATTGATAAATTGGTGGATCCGTAAAATTCTGATTGTGTCGGACCGGGCGATGTTCCTTGCTGAAATATGAACATATTTACTTCAAATTCGAACAATATACATCAACATTAGTAAAAGTGCAAATTAATATTTCTAACCTGCAAAAATTGATGCAGTTCTTCTTGGGTATCGAATATCATTACTGAAAAAGGACTGCCTGGAATATGCTCTCCCGCCCATCTTTTAATAAAAAATATATATTAACATAAATTTAACATAATATAATTGAATAAATACAAAGGGTTAGTTTCTTATTTTTGCCGGCCACGATGTCCTTGCCAAAATAAATGCGTTATACATCTGACCCATGTTATATGGAAGCGAAAACGGATAAATGTTAATTAGACACGTCGACCTTTCTACACCTAGGGGAGCCCATGAATTACATCAGACATGTCCAATTAAACTCAATCTCGGTGACGGTGATATACCTAGCTTTTTAAAATCGGCTCTTTAAACTCCTGTAACTCAGGGAGGTTTATGGTTGTCTTTCTGATTTTTCATGCCCCTCAAATTTGCTTGGTCCATGTATATGCGAAGTTTCAAAAAAATCGTTAAGCGGGAAGGTACCTGATAAGTTGCATATCTTTAAGAACAGTTTTTGAACATTATGTCGATAGGCAAACAAGTGTGATCTTTTCAGGTACCTTCACACTTTGAAATGACATACTTGGGTCACGTTGTATAACATATTTATATTAGCGAGGGCACCAAAACCGGCAAATATAAAACATGACAGATATTCTGAATAATATGATAAATCAATGTTAATTAAATCACATAAACTCACCTTTTGGTAAACAAGGGTTTGGTTTAATTTTAATTTTCCTATATTGTCTGTGTTTATCTTTATATTTAAAATATTTATGCTTTCTGTCACATATATGAATCTCACCTTTAAGGTTAAAAGGGCTCCCAACCACGTGCTCTCCTAAAAATTAAATGTCGTTTTAAATTTATAAAAGTTGTGTGCATGTTTAAATAAAGGTTAAACTGTTTAACAGTAACATTTATACCTGAATATTTTATGCTCAATAAATGTTTGCCAGATTCTTGTGGTCGGATGTTCAAAGTAAACGTGCCATCTCCGTGGTCGTATAGCTCACAATACGCTGTTTTTCTAGGACCCACACATTGCGCCGTCAGTTCACCCGGTCCCGCTCTTCGTGTATCAATAAAGCTTCGAATATCCTTTCCTACTGTTCCAGAACGCAATCCATCTCCAGTACAAATGACCTTGGATGAGTCACCAATCGCTCCAATGTTCACTGTCATGGGGCAATTTGGCACAGTTCTGTGAATATAGAAGATATGAAATAATTGGTTTGCATAACCGTACCTCTGTTTCATAACAATTCAACCGTGTCTATCAATTTTCAAGTTATCACTTACTTTCCACCCCAGGTAACATTCAACTGATAACTACCCGGTATCCTGGGCACATACACTGCTTTATACACACCTCCCCCAACCGGCTGAACTGAGACAGGCAGGTCAACATCAGAACTATGAAGGGAGACCTGAGCTGGTCCAAGTCCAGCTTGTGAAGCATCAATTGTAAAGTAAGCTTCCTCGCCGCATCGAGCAGATACTAAACCAGCTCCGCTTAGTACCACAGGACCGTCGTATTCCCTACAGAAAAACATGAATTTTTGCAATGATCCAAAATAGGGACACCATTAAAATATGAATACAAAGATCAATTACCCTGCAGGTGCAGAATGTACAACAATCCTCTTTGGTGCACTCTCAATATCAAAATGTCCCCATTTCAAGTTCAGCAAGTACTCTCCAGCCTTCATGGGAGTAAGTACCAACTTGCATCTACTGGCTAGGGCTGATTCAATTCGAGCAAAATCTGTGGTGTCGCCGTCCATACTGCTAAATGGTTCCACGGATGCTTCCAACGTTCCCGGACCGGCATCCACTGTATTGAAAGCAATTTTCCTTTCCTCTCCAACCGCCAACTGAATCGTTTGGTCAGTAAGAGGGTCATCATTTGTACTGGTGCTACAATGTGATTGCCATCCTCCTATCGTACGCAGCTTGGTGCCGTCTACGCACCGTGGATGAAAAGGTGATCCGGGAATATCTATGTTTGCCCATGTTATTCTCACATCGAACACCCCCACCTCCGTGGGAATATATGTAGCTTGAAAGTGTCCAGAATCTTTTTCCCCAGTGACACGCTTCACTTCGCATTTGGCAACAGATTCGGGACCTTCCACAGTTATTGAAGGTACGCCTGGCAAACCAGGTCCAAATATTTGGAAGATTGCTGGAATGCCCACATGTGCATAATTTAATCCAGGACCGTCCGCTTTAGCTGCTCCAGCTTCTTCAGCCTGAATGACAATGGGGCAACCTGGAACCGGTTCTCCGCCGTAGTTTAGCATGATTTTGTATTTTCCAGGGCGTTTTGGAGTAAATCTTAATACGTTCTCTCCATGCTTATCGTCACTATATGGAAACATTGGTTTGGCAAGGCCTTCAGGCCCGGTTACATCACTTTCAAGTAATGCATCGCCAGCTTGGGAAACATCTACAGGCAAAATGATCGACTGTCCAACGGTCAATGCAGTAGGAATAGATCCAATAAGCACCTTTTGTGGATCATATACATGGCACATAAATGGGGAATTCTTGACCATTTTACTCCTGTGGTATACAGCAACTTCATGCGACCCCGGAACATTGGGAGTGAACTCTGCACGCAGGTTCCCATCACGCTGCTGATAACAGCGTACTGGAACTGCAACTCCTCCTGGGCCACTCACAACAACATCAAAGTCCCTTCCAGACGATCCTTTTGTCAAAATTGTAAATCCTGAAGATCTGCTAACCCTTCCCAAATAAAGCCCGGGTCCTGAAACCCTTCGGTCCTGAAAGTCCGGGTCTTTGGAATGAGCTCCGTTATCCGCCACAATTAAATCAAATGGGCATCCCTTGGCATTGAATCCATGGCATAACACATGAATTCTGTGAGTCAGGGGAAGCATTGGTTTGAAATTTATAAGGAAAATTCCATTTCCCATATTTCTCCTATTGCAGCGAACATCACCCAACCCTGTTTTGATCTTTACATCGATAGCATCATCAGAATCCGCATCAAGTCCAGACCTCGAAATGTCCACTTTAAATGAAAAATCTTGTCCTAGCACAGCCGTCTCGGTTTTGTCTCGTATACGAACAAGAAGTGGATCAAATACTCTGGCTTTTAACGGTTGCGGTAAGAGCAGAGCCTTGGAGCCCTCATTCACAGCAATCTCATAGATACCCACTCTGTCTGGAGTGAATTCAGCTCTCATATAACCGGACTGAAGAGCTCTTGTGCGTACTCTGATCGTGTTTGTTCCATCTGGTCCAATGACACTAACATCCGGATTTTCGGGGCCCCTCTTTTCTAAATCAATAAATGCCGTTGTTCCAGCTATGACCGCTTCTAATCCAGAAGTTATTATGCCTTGTTGAATCATTGAGCTGTCACTAATACTCTCCAGTTCCAGTCCAGAAACCCCATTTATTGTGGAGTAAGACTCCTCTATGGCACATTCAAATGGGGAGCCAGGTACGTCCACATCATTAAAAGTTATATTTACAAAATGTGTGGTTGCCTCTTGAGGAATAAAAGTCACATCGTATAGACCTCTGCTTCGTGCTGTGACTTCTGCTCTTAGTGATTGCTTTCCAGTAGTGACAACAAGTTCCAATGTGCCTTCTCCGGCAGCAGATGCATCAACAGTGAAAGTAATGGGATCTCCAACGTGCCCATCCTTAAGTCCAGCAATTTTTACCCTACCCGCATTGTACACATTACAGCTGAAAGGACTTCCGGCAACAGGCTCCCCATCCAAATTTATTGAGATAGAATGTGGCCCTACTTCTGTTGGAGTGAAAGTGGCTTGGATCTTTTCCGGAAGAGAGCCAGTTAGATTTATGGGCAAATGAATGGCTGATGGGCTCAAAACTAATACGTTGCACGACGTAACTTCAGCACCTGTAGATCCATAAAAATGTCATACATAATGGCATGAAGCATGGATTTATCATATATGTACAAAAATAAGCACTCTTTTGTCATAGTTTGGGTGTAAATTATGCCTGCTCACCTTGCGGATCAATGGTGATTGTGGCTGGTTGGTTAGCGGCAGCAGACTTTAGTGCATTGCCTGTCACTAAAACCTTCTCATTATCTATAATTCTGCATGTAAAAGGAGAGTTAGGCACTGCTTCTCCGTTAAATCTAACGGAAATCATGTGTGGAGCGGCTTCCTGTGGTCTAAAGTTTACACGGAACTTGGCATTTCCTTCTGCTTGGACATAGTTGGGAACGTTGCGTCCACCAACTGAAACAATAATCTCCAGATTTCCTGCACCACCACCCCCGGCATCGATTGCAAAGTAGACAGGTTTTCCTCTGAAGCCTGGGCTTATATCTGTAACACGGACTTTGCTGGCATCATAAGCTTTCACCAGAAACGGGCTTCCAGGCACGCTCACACCGCCAAGAGAAGCTTCCACCTGAAGATCACCTGAAAATAGATATATGATATGGTCAAAAAGTCCAATCAGGACGTAGAAAAACATTTGAGAAGGTCATTGACAAACTAGACACCACTCACCTACGTCAAGGGGTACATATTCAACAAGATAACGATTTTCCGAAGGCATTTGAATGGAAGAATGCACAATTTTCTTAAGTGGACCAGTGATCTTGACTTCCGGTGTACCCAAGCTCATCTCAGGTTCGATCATGAAAGATGTACGGCGCCCCACAGCCACTTTCTCTAATCCTTCTCCAGAAGTGTGGACTTTTGAAGCGTCCAACACCTCACATTTAAAGGGTGAACCTGTAATGACCACCATATTAATTAACGTTATACATAAAAGTACAAGTATTTATTCAAAAATCAGTTTGCCCCGTTACCTGGAATGTCTTCAGAGTTGAACCTCAGTTCTATCATGTGGGGCTTTGCTTCTTTTGGAGTGAAGGATATGGCATAGGTATGACTACCCTGAGCTTGAGCTGACGTTGGAACTTGGCCCCCATTAACAGTAACTTCCAAATTTCCTGGGCCAGCTTTTGATGTTTCCACTATAATGCATTTGTTAAAATTGGAAAATATATATAGATCCGCACATATCTTAGAAATAAGTTTATTTTATGCCAATATTTCAATATACCCACCCAAGAATGTAACAGGTTTTCCAACAATCCCTCTTTCAGTATCTCTGACCTTAATAGAATTTACGTCATAAACTTTGCAGGAAAACGGCGAGCCTGAAATTTTTGAAGGAAAAAAACGTCTTTCATTGCGTCAATTAACAGATCATTTATCTACGTTCTATCTAAATAAATATGTTAAATGTCAAGATCTATAGGATTTCTCATCCATTTATATATACCTGGCACAGGCGTTCCTTTCAGCAATACAGAAATCCTATGTTCTCCTGGTATTCTCGGGGTAAACTCCACACCAAAAGTGTTCTTGGATTTTTCCAGAACTTGAGCTGGAATAGGAGCCGATCCAGGTCCTACAGTGTGTGTTAAAATAAGAGAGTCCAACAACAATGTCATAAAGTCGTAATACAGTCAGTCTTCATTTAAGCACAATTTTGACCTCAACTTTGAAAACTAGTACAGTCAATTCCGGTGGGTTAGTTTATTCGGTACAGTTTGGTAACACTATGGGGTCATCTGATACTCTCTACTTTGTAACCGTTCTTGTGTACTTTCATAAAGTCGTATGTAGTACTTGTTAAACATAAAAGGAAAGTGAGCAGAACCGAACGGCTTTTGTAGTCGTTTCAATGAATTTCTAAGTAGCTCTCTGAGACAAATTACTTTTTTCAAATTTTATTAGTTTAAAACTGAATAACATACATTTTTAAAAAAGATGGATAATCAAAGTACAATAAACATCAGAGTACATTTTTCCACTTTTCCAGTTATGTATTATTTTTTTATTCGTGATTAATTTCTTTAAAATTCATACTAATAGTGAAATGTGGATTATATTAATTATTTGTTAGAATATATAACGTTTGACCCATTCAGCTCTCCCGTTTTATTTTCTAGTTTAAAAGGATTCTGTTTTAGCCTTGATTATACTTAACCGAGCATTTTTTTCCGGAAAGGTTAATATTAATAGGGTTTAACTAACCGGCCGAACTGGACTGACTAACTTTAATAAATTACTTTTAAATATTATTCATCAAATGCCATATTTCATATAATTTATTCGGTCATTTCTAATCGGGCTTTCATTAACTCGGCTTAAGTGACCAATTAAGCATGAAACTGTATATCATTAAACTTTCAATAAAACCATTTTCTCCCGCGTGCATTTTCAGCAATAAGCAAAGTTCGTGAACAATAATAAGTGCAAATGTTTAACACAAATCATGCCATGCACTCATATTTTACTAACCACTGTGCAATGCAATTTAAATGAAATTAAAATTAAAAGCAACAAAAAATTATCGTGCACATGCATTATCGATCGTTTCATAACTGATTGAAAACAAGCGCATGCATTGTGCATTCACGTACAACAAAGAAAAAATCTAGAAAAGCTCTGCCACATATTAATATTAACTTTGTCTATATAATAATATTTTTAAACATGCATCAATTCATGCCGACATGCAATGAAAAATCTACGCATGGAGAAGAGTTAGTGAAAGTTACAGTGCGTGAGCACTGACTAAAAAATATGTTTTTCATTAGCAATAATATTGTTCAAACATTAATTAAATTCAAAAGAACTATTGCATCTTTGCGGTTGAGCGTAAGACATTAGAATATTTTATATAAGTAGTGTGTGAAGTTGTAGTAGTTTTAAACTTCAAGTGGCAATCATTAAAAAAGAAAATACAAATAAAATGTTTTTACAGCAAAAAAAAAGGTTTTTTTCTGTAAAAATGGAAGTAAAAACTAATGTACCTCTATGTTAAAGGTGATTATGCCAATTAATTATTGTTATTTAAGAGCATTAGTGGCGAAATTAAAAATTGTAAGAGTTTAACCAACTGGATTACATACAGGAAGATGATACCAGTTTTTGATCTCTAAACTATTTTGCTTCAAAAGCCAACGCATTTTTGTGAAATCTATTTTTTTTTTCCAAATGCAACAAGTATAATAATTAGCACGTAATACATATATTTTTTGCATTTTTGAAGTATTTAAACCACAGACAGAAATAGGAAAAGATGTATGTGTAGTAAGTACAGAGTAAAATAAGAGTATAAGAGATTAAAGAAAATGAATAAAGTGCGGCGGATGATCAACTATAAAAAATACGTATATGAAGATAAAGGTAGGTAGATAGGTATAACAGATATATGTAATATTATAAATTCTAATTTTTTTAGTATCGTCTATCTCTGTAATGGAAAGTTGAAGAAGAAGAGGTGTGACGTCCTGTGGGAAAACAGAAAATACAGAGAAACACAATAGTCAATATAGTAGCATTGTACTGCATCATTGTTGTATCATTTCTCTACCTAGTCTCTACTACATCTTGTTCTACAATGACAACAACATGAATACGCAATAATATATGATTTTTTTATTATTATGTTACAGACGACAACAATAATACTTAAAAACAATTAAAAGTTACGGAAGCTTGAAAAAAACTGTACAAACAAACATATATTATCATGTAATGATAAGATTGCGTTAGACTATAAATTCAACACGATCCTTTGTTACCATAATTAGAACAAATTAGTTTGTTTATTCAAGTGAAAATGTGTTGAATCTCATATAGAAATTATATAGAAAGGAAGGCAAAATGTTTACTCGCATGTGGATCTATTATCGATATATGGGGCATTACGAGACTGACTGTTAAGGTAAAATCATTTAAGGTTATCGGTTTTTCCTGTAAGACATTTTTAGTTTCATTTTTTAGATATTTTCCAAGGTGTAAATTATATGGAACTGTGTATTTTAGTAGATATCTAGGATTCTATGAGGGAAAAGTAGGGAATAGTGTTATAAGGGAAGGGAAAGGAAAAAAAGATAGTTTTGTAAAGTGAGATAGAAAAAACGGGTTGCATGCAGTGTGAAATAATGTGGGCCATACATTGGTTTAAATGTGCAGTAATACTAGTAATAATTGTGGAATTGCCCATCATGAATCACTAGTGATCTAACCCCTTTATTAGTATTTTTGCAAAGATTGTCATACAAAAAAGCGAGAAGGTATATTAAATTGTTACATGCTTGCGTACAGTATTATATACAAAACATATCTGCATGTAAAATACTAAGCATTTTTTGCGTAGAATGCCTATAGTATTCTTTATGAAGCACATTCTCATGCAACATGCAATTTTTAACAATCAGCAGAAGCAGCACCACAAATTGCAAATCGTGTACAAATACTGGGATTGAAGAATGATTACAAGACGCTGTTCATATGACATTGATCTTATATGTGCTTTTAAAATTCAATACATGATACGAACACAAATGCGTGTTGTGTTGTGACTACTAGAAGCTTTTCAAAAGAGGATTTTTCATACCTTCAACAGCAACTTCGACATCGTCTAATGCGCTGTGTACGTTGTTCAACGAGAAGTGAGCAGTTTTACCAACCGGAGTAGCGGCTAAACTGGTACCACTCACAACGACCTGCCCAGGGTCTGCAGAAACTTGTGCGACGAATGGGGAACCTGTATCGTTATCATCAAGAAATCATCATGTCATTTATGCATAATGCCCGTGTACAAGCATATATCGCTGTAGTTGGTAAAGAATAGGTAGCAAAAATCACCGTAATCATTATTACGAATACATAAAATGACCGGTTTCAAGCACGGAAATAACCATTAACCTGCTTGCTTTTTTGATTGCTACAAACGAAACCACAGGAATATTTCTAAAAAATGTAAAGAATTGTAAATATTAAAAATTGGTACTAACCAGCAACTGCTTCTTTATTAAAGGTTATCTGTGAATGAACATAAT
>JAHZMV010005847.1:0-13126 GCA_027743765.1 Coecobrya sp. COE2
CAAAAATAATCCCCTTAAACACATATACACACATATATATGTACATGCACACATACTTCATAAATGCGCTGCTCTTGCATCGTCAAATATTATCTTCAAAGTAAACATTGATAGCATATATATTGCCCAAATGCTTGGTTCAAGGTTATGAATAAATTTACATTTATTTGCAGTTTTATCTATTGACGCGACATATCTTTTAACAATAATTTTTTCAATAACTGAGGATAGTATAAAAATTGATTATGAATACATGTGCATAATGCATTGCAAAAGTCAAATAAAGTTAATGGCCAGAGATGTTATCAGTAAATTCTTAGAAGCCACATATATTTGTTAACCTAGCCATTGAAATGGTATCTACCTTGTCCAATTGCCAAATGTAATTATTTATATTAGCTTATTTTTAAACCAGCAGTAAATTTACTACCTGGCCAATATTAAAATTAAACACATTCAGTGGGAGCAACGAATCAAAATAATTTGATGACCCAATATAAATCTTCAAAACATGTAAAGATCTCACATACCTTCTTCCCAATTTATTTGTCATAATCTGAGGATTTGCTTTGATATCCTCCAAGCAAAGTTTTGAATTTTCGTAAACATTACCTTTGATGCTCCCTTCCAAGTCAAAAGTGAGAATGGACGTGTTAACAATCAACAAAATAAATTTGAAGATATCCGTAAAAAGCAAATACTTATAATAAGAGACAAGAATATAAAAACTGATAATATAAACAAAAGAGCACAGTGTATTATTACTTGCAACAAGTGTACCTTTATGGATACTATTAAAGACACCAACCTTAATTTGAATTTCGTGCCATGTTTTCACGAAACTTGCAACATTTGTCCTTTTCAAATTCTTAAATTCTTTTCTCAGATCTTTAATATAATTCACTAGACAGTAGCAAATCACCCCAGAATAAACCATATAATCTAGAATGCAGTTTGCGTAGGTAAACATTACCAGCCAACAAATGAAAGTGACAATAAAAATATGAGCAAATTGACTAAACGTATTAAGTGTATTTGTAGCTTCCAAATTTGTTATTGGACATTCCGGATAAAACGGAAATCCGAGATTTATTGGTAGGCAGGGATTTTCCCTGAGATCAAACCAAGATGAGAGCACAGTTTGAAGATAAGTTACTTTTGAAATTGCCAGGTAGAAATGTATTCGGGAACGGAATCTATATTTTGGCCCTCGTGACATCCAAATCTCTCCTAAAATAAATAACGGATCTGGTAATGCCACAAAAGTATTTGAATTATTTATTCATTTTTACTTACGATTGTGACGTTCCTCAAAATTGACCAATGACTTGAACAGGTCTGCAATATTCTGTCGTTTTTTCTTCAGTGCGTACAACATTGTAATATGGAATGAGAGAGAAACTTGGTAAAAAAGTGTTTGGGTAAATTGAGATACGTTCAATTGCATCCGATAAATTGCAAGCAGTAGCCAAGTTGCTGAAATGTATATTGTTGCGATAATTGTTTTAAAATGAAACCATTTCCTAGTTTCTTCCGAGACAATAAATAAGGTTGGATTTTCTTTGGATTGCTTGTGGGAAATGGTTGTAAGCATTCCAAAGAACTTAACCATTTTCAGCACCGGAGCGAGTAAATTTTGTGAGAGTAACATGGTAATTAGTTTTTATTGCAGTTTCTTTCTGATGACAAATATGGAAAATATGTCCGGTGGTCAGACAGTCCGCACTGTGCTTTCACTCTACCAGCTTGAGTATGCCAATCTGAAATTTCTACGGATTTTATTTTTCCCCAAAGTAAATTCCATTTGCGTGTTAGGTATGTTGTGCGTCACTTGATTTATTATGAAATTAGGTAAAACGTTACTCAGCTCTGGCTAGACGGTTTATGCACGCAACAAGAAAGGCTTCATTTAAATTGCAGAAAGTCATCAAAAATACTCTGGCTGTTACAATTTCATAAGCAAACCGATGCTTGGATAGATTAGTGCTACTTTTCCAAAGTATTTTACTAAAGCATTATATGAACTAATTTAGTATTCATCGCTATTTTCTTATCTAGCTTTGTTCGTGCGAAGCGAAAAAAATTCCACATATTTTTGCTTTCATAATCCCAGGTTTAATTAGAAGACATATTTGCGTGTCCCGCCAGAGATTTTATGGAAGTAACGCTTCCTGCCAAAATGAGAAACAAAAAATAATTATTTATTTTGTCTGAAATGAAAACTTCCAACCGTGATGCTAACATGGATTGCATCTTATTTCTATTTCTTTCCAAATTGAAACTGTCAACATACCAAACATATTTTCACTTCATAAAAATAATATTTTCATTTACACCTTTAATTTCCTAAGGCTGATAAAACCTCATTATGGTACAAAATTAATCAACATAATGCAATAAATCTTTCAACAACAAGAAACCCGGGCAAAAGTATTGCGCATTTCATTAGACCTGTTATGAAAGCATTTACCTGTTCGCGTGGAAGCCATTCTCCATAATGTGTTTAATATTGAATTCAGAAAGCACGACACTGGCAATTAATATTTTGTAACAGTGTTACGTAGACGGAAAACTAACCGAAGCATTTAAAATAGATTTTACGTCCTCTTTATTTATTGCATGTTCCATAAGCCATAAGAACAATTTGGAAGTTATTGGCTAGTACTAAAAATATTTTTACAGCAGCGCACCGCCTTAAGAAGTGCTGCTTTATGAATATATCAGAACTCATAAGCCAATTTACATGCCAGTTTTGATAAGTTCAAACTACGATGAGACGAAAGATAGTAAAAATTATTGCTCCATTAGGTTATAAGAAGAATAAAAAAGATTTATATCATTTAGTGGTACGTAACATTAGACTTAAAGTACTTTCACATAAACCCCTTTATCTATAATACATACATACATTGGCTTAGCAAGCTTGTATCGTAAGCCAATAAATATGCATTGTTATACGACTGGAAATCCCTCAATATTGGTCTAGTTTTTAGATTCGAACATTTTAGTAGTAGTGTATGGACATAGTTTTAAAGGGAGAATGATTAGATACTATACTATCGAATCCTTCCAGTGTGCTGTTCATAAAATGAAAAAAAATAAGTAACTGGATATGTGTGATCTATAAAATCCTCAGGGATTGGAATTCCTCCGTGAACATGATACATATGTAAATAACGTATACATATTGATATCATACCTTTCGACGCAACATACATTTATCTGGTTGTTATTACGTGAATATTGTGTTTCTGATAAGGCACTCAGCTTCTCAGTAAATTGTGATAGCTTGCTAGTGTGCTTTATTAATGCGATTATCCACCTACATCCTGCTTACAAACACATTTAGTTCATAACATCTGACTGTGCTCAGCACCAAAACAAAGATTTATCTGTGTCATATCTCCAAAAAAAATTACATACTTACATGCAAAAATGCATGAAATTGCAATGTCATGGCCCTCAATACAACAGTGCAAGTTATAAAAAAATAATCGGTATTGTCTGTGATAAGATTTTAGAGTTAAAAGTATCCAGTTAAGTTTTGTCTCTTTTCCTCCGCAACATTATATGAATACACAAGTATACTACATGAGGTTAATTGTTGTAAATAGGAAACCATTATTCTGCGCATTACATTAGTTTCATGTTTTACATAATACAACATTGATTTTGATGCAGTGAAAATGATGCCGGCTGGCTATGTACTTGTAATCATGCATACAACGTTCACCAGTTATTTCACTTATGACGATGGACAGGATTTCTGTACTTATTATGGCAATGACATTTCCAAATAGTCTCGCTTCAAGGTCAATTAATTCTAATTTCAAGATCTTTTACAAAATTACACCTTCCAAGGTTTGGACAATATTTTGGTAAGGGCAAGATATTACAGGGTTAACTAATCTTACGACAACAATCAATGCAGCTATTGGAAGAATAAATTTAAAAAAACTCAATCATTCTCCATACAACACGTGCCGACTAAAGTTCCCATTTTCCAGTACACAGAGTAAGGATCAAGTAGTCTGTGGATTGTTTTTCTGGATTACCCACGACAGTGACAAATGCGGCCTGTCAATTTTGATGATTTCAAAAAGACAAGCAAGTCATTAGGTCAGCCAACATCATTTTTTAATCATCAAGTTTACGCGACGAGACGGCGTCAAATTATTACATCAATCAAAAGATTGACAGGGCTAAGCTTTATCAGTTATTTATTCCTCTTTAAAACAATCCTCTGATTCAAGTTTGTGGTTTAATTATTCTGATAAAATGTCATCTACGTAAGCTTGCAGTAAAATGTGAGTAATATAATGACAAGGGATTAACAAGTTTGGAACAAACATTGATAAGAATAAAATGCTGATCCTATTGAACCAAACACGGATAGATAATAGGAACGAAATTATTTTGGTGGCGAGAAATTGATAGGATATGAATGCAACGGATGGAAACAATCAATTATCCAAAACAATTATAAGAGCGACATTTCCTGACACTATTTGTTATACAGAATCAGTTTTCGTGGAAAAATGAAACAAAACAGATGTCAATTGTCAATAAATTATGTGATAAACGTGATTTTATTAATCCGTTTTACGTAACTACAGATATAAAATATTTTACGTGCAAATCATGTGATTAAATTTAATTCGCCTTTTAACCAATATTAAGATTATGGGTGCGATTTTGTATAAATACCAAATAATTTCCTTCTTTTTCAGCAATTCTGCTGCTTTGAGACTACAACAAAAATTGTTCACATGGACCAATACATCTTCTTCTTGCTTGCCTTTCTGGCATTCTTTACGACAGCAGGTAAATATTGATTAAAGTAAATCATAAAAATTCAATTTACCATATACGAATAACAATTTCATAAGTATTTCCATATAATATATTACAGATGCCGCGGAATGTGAAGACGGATGGTTCCAGTATAAAGACGAGCTATGCATCAAATCGTTTACTGACTTTCTAACTCATGACGATGCGAAGACTTTCTGCTCCTCCCAAGGTGATTCGGTTTCCCAATCTTCCCTTGTCATGGTGAAGGAGGAGGAACTGCAGAATCTTCTGGCGAACTACACTCAAGATGTGTTTGATAATTTTTGGCTGGGAGGAAAATATGACAACGCATCCGCTCAATTTAAATGGGAGGATGGTACCCCGTTTACATACACCAACTGGCAAGATGGCTACCCGACCAATGTAACAGACCCAGAACATTGTATTGAGCTAAGGCCACAGAATTCCAAGTCATCATCCACGGTTAACGGGAAATGGGCTGATGTAGTATGCCAAAAACGTAACATGGTTATGTGCCAGAAGACTTTGTCTTGGTCACTGCAAGATGCAATAAATGAAATCATAAGAATGCGGAAAGAGTTTCAATCTTTAGCTTCAATGGTCGTTCCGGTTGGATCCATTTACATTGAATATAACAACCAACCCAGTCCTCTTTCCCTGTGGCCGAGTTTGACATGGGAAGATGTAAGCAGTACGTACGAGGGATTATTTTTCCGTACTCTAGGTGGTGACTCAGATAGCTGGGGATCTACTCAGAGTGAATGTGCTCCACGAATATCTAAAATGGAATTCGTCGACCTCGGAACTCCAGCTGTAAATCCATTAGAAATCCCTGCAAACGGGTATTCAGCAAATGGCCATGGAGGACATCACATGGGAGGTCAGGGTAGTGGTTGGAATCATTGGGATGGGATACGATTCTTCACGGAAGGCTGCGAAGTTCGTCCAAAGAACCAAGCAATCAGAATATGGAAACGAATAACCTAAATTAGTATAAAATTATTTATTTTTGCTTAAGTACATATATAAAGTATATGTTCGGAAGTTAGCTGCTTTTATTTTATTTTATTTGCTTTGAATAGACTTTTTCAAATATGCTCAAACAATTTTTCATGTTATAGTTTACACCTTGCTCATATTAAGAGGTGTTGTTTCAATAGTCGTCATATGAAATAATATTGGTCGTAGTCCAGTGGATCGCTATTAATAATAACGAAATCAGTCTCACTGATTCTACCACGGATATTTTGCTGTCCTTTTGTTTTATTGTATACATAGCATCAACTATCGTGTTTAGCATGGCATTATCATTTTGAGCATCAGTAGAATTGACTGACCCCCCTGAAATATTGAAACCCTGGTTTTAATTGATTTTACGACTCACTTTTTAATATTTCGACCGGTCATTTATTAATATTTAATTCGTTTACTTTCTGAATAACAACGTCATTTTGTTCAATGTATAAAATTTATTATGCCAGACGGCGACAAAAATCCATGCATCGATCAAAGTATTGACATGATTATCATTCTTCAGTTATCTAACCGTTTTGCAGTGGCTAACCGTGCTGAGGCCCGGCCCGGGTTAGGGATTTATTATCTTTGCGCAATTAGATATTTAGTAGTAACTGAATGGCCTAATTCTACAATCATAATGCTGAATTGATTATTGAGTAGTTATATATCCTGCAAAATAATTGGATGTTGTAAAAAATAAATTGAATTAATTCAAACAATTTAAAAAATGGCAAACCTTATTTTGGAGATAATTTATAAATTACCATCTCAGAGTTGAATAATATTATTAGCAGTAATCTTTGAAATCTAGAACTGATCACATTGCATTGCAGAGGTTGCAAATTAATTAATTTTTCATTATACTAATTATTTCATTAATTATACTAGGTACAAATTCTTTCAATAATTCAAAAGCTGAAACTATATCTGTGGTGCTATAATCTTTCAATAATTGCTAAACACTATAAATAGTTGTAAATTCAGCATTGAGATTCAAATAGTGCACTTTTTTGTCAAGTTATAAAAACTAATTTATTAAGATAATTTAATTTTAGTTAACGAAGATTCATTTGAATGACAATAAAACAGGAAGGAATCAGAGGTATTATAGGGTTTTGAAACCCGGCGAGCGAATCGAGCAAAACGAAACTTGGTGAATAGTTTTGAAAAATAATTAATTTAAACTGAATTCTTCTATTATCAGTAAATAATTTACTATTAATAATCGAAAGGGCAAGGCCCCCACGGGACCCGGCCCGGGTGGCCGTCACCCTCTGCAACCCTTCGTGGTTTAGCCACTGCCATTTTGAAAACAAGTACACCTAAAAAGTTCAATGGGGATTGAGGTAATGATGTTATCCAAAATTATGTCTATTTACAATTGTGTGATGGCCTATTTGCATTATATATTGAATTGAGAAGGCCATGATATAGTGATATTAATATACTTAGGTTTGTTGGGAATGAATGATTGACATTTCTATATCATTGATTTATGCACCTATATCTTATTGACGTCAATACTTTACCAATTAAATCACTACAGTGATTACAATTTTTTGGTCAAGTAATATCAAACCTCGCTGAATGGTTTTGTACAAATGCAGTGGTCATTCCTTGCAACTGTATAACTCTTGTAGTTATTAAGATGAAGCCTATTTACGCCTTTCTAATTTTTGTTCTTGCCTTCTCTGCATGTGCAGGTAATTTGTTATCAAACGTAAATACAAATCAAATCAATACATATTCTCATATTTTATACATCTTTGATTTCAGATGCAGCGACATGTGAAGCTAGCTGGATCCAATATAAGGATGAATTATGTATCAAGACATTCACCAGTTTTCTACCTTATGACGAGGCAAAAGATTTCTGCATATCACAAGGGAACGACCTATCCCAGTCTTCTCTTGTAATGGTTAAGGAAGCCGAACTACAAGACGCCTTAGCCAATCACACCCATGATCTATTTGACAACATTTGGCTAGGAGGGAAATTTGACAACATTTCATCCCAGTATATGTGGGAGGATGGGGAACCATTAACATATACCAACTGGCAAGATGGCTATCCAAGTAATGCAACAGATTCAGAACACTGTATTGAACTGCGACCAAAGAACACTAAGCAATCCATAAAAACCGATGGAAAATGGGCAGATGTGGTATGTCAAAAACGGAATATGGTAATGTGTCAGAGGACTTTGACCTGGTCACTTCAAGATGCAATCAATGAAATTATACGAATGAGGAAGAAACATGAAGAAGATCTGGACAATGTTTACAGGGAACTTCAGACAGTTTCCGATAGAGTTGTTCCAGTCGGTTCAATATATGTCGAGTATTTTAATCAACCAAGTCCGGTAACGTTATGGCCAGCTTTGCCCTGGGAAGATATTACAAGCACATACGCCGGATTATTCTTCCGTGCATTAGGTGGTGACTCGGCAAACTGGGGTAATACACAGGATGCGTGTACTCCAAGAATTACGGAAATGGACTACTCTGAGCATCACATAGAGAGAGGTGAACGTCCATTAAGCATTCCATCGAATGGGTATTCAGAATTTGGTTATTCCGGATATCACCACCCGGACGGACCCGAAGGTGTTGACTTCGAGAGATTAAGGATCTTAACTGAAGGCTGCGAAGTGCGTCCAAAGAGCCAAGCAGTCAGAGTGTGGAAACGAATAGCATAAACTTTCTGTGAAACATTTTTTTTGTGAAACTAAAAATTAATTTTGCGGAACAAATTTTATGATCACGTTATTTGAATGCATCCAAAAAAATTATTAACGCAATTTATATCTCTACGTGCATTATTACAAAATTTACTTATAAAATAAATATGTCTCTAATGAAAACTCGTATATCCTATCTCCTAGAATACTTCGATGGTATAGGTGCAATTGTGGTTAGCCCAATAATTATAATGAGGACCCAATGAAAAACCAAGTAAAAATAAAATACTGACGTATTCAAGCGTATTTGTTGTATCATTCTAACGTAAAGTACCAGTAGGGTTTATGGCTAAAAATGAAAAAGCATTAGTTTTTAAACGATTTAAAATGTATAGCGGTATAACTTCAGCCAAAGAATAAAATATTTTCTCGTTACTACAAGATGACACGGGAAACTCTTGAAAACGTTGATGAATTAGTGATTATTTTCAATCGTACCAATTACATATAAATGGCAAATCCACGAGGATGGAGCAATTATCCTAATAATAATACAATTTATCTAAACCGCCCATAAAACGTACTTAAAGCTGCAAAATTAATAAACACAATTAAATGAATCTTACAACCGTCATACGTTTAGATGTCAATTAATTTTATCAGGCTTAATGTTTCTTTTCCGATAAGGCAATCAGTAAATTGTGATAACTCACTCACCGATGTGCTTTATGTGCTTTAATGTTATTAGCCTCCTCTAGTACTTTTACACACACTTTTAACCAATAACATCTGAGTTTGCTCAGCGCCAAAAAATATTTATCTGGATCAAATCTTCAAAATGATTTACGTAAATACATGAAATTACAACGACATACCCATCAATACAGGATTGCAAAATTAAAAAGTTCCTATTTTGTGGCAAGATTTTAAACTTAAAAGTATCTTATTTACCTTTGTCTCTATCGCTCCGCATCACTCCGCATCCGCACATTACATAATATTTACATTATATCATTACATTCACTTCACAATTTATATAATACAACCTCGATTTTGGATGCAGCAAATTATCAGCTGGTTGGGCGAATTGTACATAAAAACGTTTACCAGTTATCTACCTTATGACGATGGCCAAAGCTTTTGTACTTGCTATGTATGGCGATGACATTTCCAAATAGTCACGGTTGAATATTAAGTAATCCGATTTTCAAGATGTTGTAGGTATTTACTCAAACCAAAGTTTCGGAAATATTTTGTTCGGGCCAAGATATGACTATGTTAATTCATCTTAGGGTAGCAATAAATGCTGATAACAGAACAAAAAAGAATGAAAACACATTTTCATCTTCTGCTGACCAAAGTTCTCATTCTCCAGTGCAAAGTGTAGAGATCAAGTCGTCGCTTGAATGGTTTTTCTGGCTTAGCACGACAATGACAAATGTCGCCTGCCAAACTTGATGATTTCAAAAATACCAGTAAGTATTTAAGTGAGCTGGCACATTTTTTCAGTCTGTTCAGTGGATGGTATTTACGCGACGAGACCGCGTCAAATTATTACATCAATCAAACTATTGACAAGACTTAACTTTATCAGTAATTCACCCTTTTTAGAACAAATATATAGGTCAATTTATTGGGTTAAGGATTACGATAATATGGTGTCTGTTTCGACACTGAAAACATAATGAAAATGTTATTACAAGGGATTAGCAAATTCGGAAAAAACATTGATAAGAATAAAGTACTGCTCGTATGAAACCACACGTGGACACATAATTGGAACGATAGGTAGAAATTGATAGGATGAAATTGCTACAGATGGAGGCGATAAATTATCCAACACAAATATAAGAGCGACATTTCCTGACATTATTTATTAAAAAAGAATCATTTTTCGTGGGAAAACGATGGAAACAGATGTCAACTGTCAATCAATTCTATTAATAAATAATTATCACCTTATAAAAACTGTATATTACGTCACTGTTTGAAATATTTTACCAGTCTGTAATGTGATTAAACAGGGTTTACCAAGTGGTTAATATAGAGATTATTGGTACGATTTTGTATAAATACCAAATAAATTTATTATTTTTCAACCAATTTCCTTTGATGCTACAAACGTAACTGTTACTATGGAACTAAGCAACTTCTTCTTGTTTTCATTTGTGGCATTCTTTGCAACTGCAGGTAAATATTCATAAAACAAATCAAAAAATGTAATTTTAATATACAGGAATAAATTTTCATAAACTTTTCCATATAATATATCACAGATGCAGCGGAATGCGAAGATGGATGGTTCCAGTTCAAGGACGAGTTATGTATCAAATCCTTTGACAGCTTTCTACCCTATGAAGAAGCCAAGTCGTTCTGCTCCTCCCAAGGAAATGACCTTTCCCCTTCTTCCCTGGTTATGGTGAAGGAGGACGAACTACAGCAACTTCTGGCGAACTACACCCATGATGATTTTGATAATATATGGCTAGGAGGTAAATATGACAACGCATCCGCTGAATTTAAATGGGAGGATGGTGCCCCATTAACATACACCAACTGGCAAGATGGCTACCCGACCAATGTAACGGATCCAGAACATTGTATTGAACTGCGGCCACAGAATGCCCATTCATTTCCCAAGGTTGACGGGAAATGGGCTGATGTAGTATGTCAAAAACGAAATATGGTAATGTGCCAGAAGACTTTGTCATGGTCGTTGCAAGACGCAATAGATGAAATCATAAGCATGCGGAAAGAAATTAAAGAACTTCAGACAGTTGCTTTAATGGTTGTTCCGGTTGGATCCATATACATTGAGTATTTCGATCAACCTAGTCCTCCATCAATATGGCCAACCTTAGGATGGAAAGATATAAGCAGTACGTACGCTGGGCTATTTTTCCGTACACTCGGTGGCCAATCAGAAAGTTGGGGATCCACTCAGAGCGATTGTGCTCCTCGAATTATTGAAATGTCTTACGCGGAGGGCGGTGTTAATGAACCATGGAATCCATTACTTATTCCATCTAATGGATACTCAGAATATGGTAATGCAGGAAAGCACGTCGCTTCCGGAGACGCTCACTACGATGCAGTACGATTCTTTACGGAGGGCTGCGAAGTTCGTCCAAAAAACCAAGCAATCAGAATATGGAAACGAATAGCTTAAATTACTATAAAATCATTTAATGTATTTTTACTAGGTAATTACTATATAAAATAAATACTACTGATTGCTTCAACAAAAATATGATACATACATATAAGTGGTTTAATACATTTTATTTTTTTAAAACAATTATCTGTTTTTTATTATTCTGAATATGCTTTTTGAAATAGGCTGCATCAGTTTCTCATGAAATATTTTTCAGTCCTTTTATTTTATTTTATAGCATCCATATTTAATGCGACAGTATTATTCCATAACCGTATGATGATATGCTATATTTCCGTTCAGTTTTGAGTAAACAATAAAATAATTTATTCTCTTTTATAGCGGAATGCACTGTCTCTCCTAATGAGTGAGTTTAAAATTTTAGTTAGCATAATGTAGCAATGAATCATTAAACGCACAATACAAGTTGATATGAAATTGTTTTCTGGCCCGACTTCGCTTCAATGTATTATCAAAAGGACGTAGTGACCATTTTACGAGAAAAAACGTCACTCGTAGAGAAATACAACAATCCTCCCAGCATTCCCCACCTTCGTTCTATTGATAAATTTTGAAGTAAAACATCGAATGTGCTTTCGCCAGCGCTGTGTTCTAGGCCGACAAATCCTAAGCTGCTACTAAACAATGGAAAACGACATGGATAAAAAGATTATGGAAAAGATTGAAGATTATGCCCTAAGTACCTCTGACTTGGTCGATTGTCAACTGCACCGACAACAAAATTATTGACACCTACTTAATATACATAGGTACATTTTAAGTGTACTGTTTCATGTTTATGAATCTAAAACAAAGGTATTGATCTATACCAAAGCTATTTGTGGTAAAATATTTTCAATACAACGCTAAGTTTTTAGCATTATTGCCATATTACGTATTTATGTTTTGTCTGCAGGAATGTGCACGATCTGATCTCAATTTGCTGTTAGGTAATATGCTGTTTAGAATGTGTTTGCCTTAGATTTACATACAGATTGAAATTCCATTGATCATTAATTATAAACATTCAATTTGAATTTTTATACTTGAGTTAAAATTGTAGACACACTAACTAAGCACTGCTAAATGCACTGAAATAATGCAAGAATACTTCAAAACGACAAGGTGCAATTGTCATACTAATAAGAAGAATACGCGTAGGTAGTAGAGCAACTAATGTATAAAGCACAGAGGAGAAAGGTAGGCATAACATTAACTTCTTCTGCTCTGGGCTCTGTGTGTATAAATTACACATACTTGTATATATTCATCTGGAAACTCTGGAAAAAATTATGCGAAGGGCTATGAAGGCACACTTCCAACTGTCAAAAAATTGTCGGCGCAGTTGACAATCGACTGAGAAACTACCAGAAAGTAAGCCCTTTCTATAATCTTTTTATCTATACCATTTTCCATTGTTTTGAAGCAGCTTAGGATTTGTCGCCCTAGAACACAACGT
>JAHZMV010005848.1:0-10102 GCA_027743765.1 Coecobrya sp. COE2
GTATTGGTTTGTGACAAGTTATTTCCCCAAATAATTATACAGTATTGTAATATGCTTAGTACATAAGAGCTTACGAGAATATTTTTTGTGGTTAAGCCAATTACATTTTTTAATACATAAATACGTGAAAGGTTATTATAACATGTACGGACTACCTTTTGGCAGTGTTCATTAAAGCTTAACTTTTCGTCAAGTGTCGTCAAAAACCCCTAGGATTTTTAATGATTTTACCATTTGTATTTCTTTACCATCTATACATATTTAAAAATTTTACACTTTTTTAGAGTTCCAGTTTTGCCGAATAGTATAAATTGAGATTTTTCAACGTTTAGCTTGACTTTGTTAAAAAGTAACCATTCACTTGTGCAGAATATACGTTTTTTGCAGCGTATATTTGTATTTACATTTTTTCTTTTACACTGTATCTGGCTATTTTTTAATTGGAAATCATACACAATTTATAACGTTGACGATGCAGCTGTGTAACTGAAAATCTGTTCTCTAACTATCCTAACCGTGGCTAGTATTTGTATCAACAAACACGGCAATTTTAATTAATTTTTAGTGAACGAACGAGTAAAACTTATAACAGAAAAACAAAACCGTCGAAACATCTTTTCTGAAAAAGTGCAACTATATTTCATCTTCTGTATCGCTAGAGTATGTTTACACGTATTTTATTTGTTGTAGTATTTGGTATTTCAAAACATTTTTTGTGGAAGAATTAATATGGCAAAAGCAAATCGATTTAGAAAATTTATAAAATGCTATAATCCATTTCAACAAGTACGAATACTAATTACAATATATAATGAGGATAACTACTATTTCCTAGATAGCTACATTGATTTTTATCAGTATCTTCTTTGCCAAGTTTTCAGCCTACATAACATTGCAATTATATTCATATTGAAGTCCTGTCATGTACCTGGCAATCCCTGTGTTTACAATGTGTAGTTTTGCCTTTTCCATTGTGTTGACGAACATGGTCAACAAAATTTCGGTTAATGGTAAACTTTTCAAGGAATAATGGAATCACTTTGTGAGTAATGATCTAATTGCAAAGAAAATCCTATTTACTACTCCTTCATCGGTATCAATCATGGACCCTATGACTTGACAACAGCACGGTTGGGATTCTCCATGACATTATTCATAATACAGTAACACTCTTGCTGAATGATGTTATTTTTAGTTAGTGCAAGATTTTTGTTTTACGCTAACCTCGAGGATACACCATTTGCTCCTTAAATTGTGTTTGCTGATTGGCCTGTTTGACATTTTAAACTTGGTAGCTTTTGTCGCAATGTTTTGTTGTGGAATGTGTCTTCAAATTGTTTTTTAAAAATTAAATTAAAGTTTTTTTTAAAAATTAATTAAATTGTTCAAAATTCAGTTGTAAAATCTTTGCTTAAAGATGTATTCATTTAGTATATAAAAAGGACTTTTCCACGGAACAAGCGTAATATCATTATTTAAGAAAGTGAAAATTCTCATTAAGGTACAAAATTATTACACAAACGAACACATATTTACAGAATTAAAATAAGAATTCCCCCCAATTATTATATCAGGTATATGCTAGAAAGTACACACCGGGAAACTATTGATTTGAGTGACCTTGCTGAACACGGAAGAATTTATCTCTTCCAAGCTTTGCTGTGTTTAACAGATTAGGCGCGGTCAAAAGGTAATAAAGGCGGCCTCGATCTAAGTAACCATTTGTTCATGTCGTCCTTCTATGTGGTATAAGCAGCCGAACACATATTTATTTTCCGATGCGCACATTTTATGCAGATTGCTATTTCGTTCCATGTTTACTAAATATGACTTCCGGCTTGAAAGTAATATGTAAGCAGGCGTAGTACGATTCCTAGTAGTAAACTTTCCTGGTTACAAATACAACCTTTAGTGACAATTTGTATTTGTATATTTTTGCGTTGATTTGATCTTTCTTGCCATACATGCACTTCATTTTTTAAACCAATCTAACGACCAGTGTGTTACTTGTTACAAATTGACACTATCAAAAGTCCAATATTTTGTAACATTAATAGCTGTTACATCATTAAAAGTTAATTTCATCACTTTATGACGATTGTAAGTTTAAGCCGACGAAATGTCGTTCACGGAAGGTTACTTCGGAATTCATCAAACCTTGCAACACATAATTGCTATCCCTTACAGAGCGGATAATTCTCGACAAAATCTTTCAGATAATCTTGCCTACAACCGACTGCCCAATAAATTATACAGAACCTTCGTTTTGTGCAACACGTGTTTATATTTATATATGTTTCTTTATCGTTGCATTTGGCTATTTTACAATTGGAAATCCTATACAATTTACCACGTTGACGACGCAGCCATAAACGGAATGGAATTATGTTCCCTAACTATCATAACAGTAGCTAGTTTTTGTATCAATAAGCAAAGCAAACTAATTCAATCATTGGTGAATCTAATAGTAAAAATTGTACCAAGGAAACAAAATTGTGGCACTATGTTTTACGACAAGTTACAGCTGTATTTTGTATACTTGTATGCTTATGCTCACTTACATGGTGAATAAAATTTCAGTAAATGGTAAACTCTTCAAAGAACATTGGAAGCATATTGTGAGCTATGATATAATTGCAAAGAAAATCCTTGCTGCAACTCCTCCAATTGGGTTCAACCTGGGTCCTTATGGTTTAGCAACATCTCAATTGGGATTATCTGTGTGTGATGACATTGTGCATAATACGGTTACATTACTTTTGTTGGATGTCATTTTAAATTAATATAGAAATATAATTATCGTTATAGTTTGTAGTATCGTATACAAACAAATTGTGACCATGTGATTTCTAAAACCTATATTCAAAATTGCCTCTACCTAGGTTTGATTAACGATGATATAGAATACCCACCCATATAGAAAATTTAGTTGACAAGGATTACTCATAATAAATTTAAAGTTTATGCAGCAACATCGTTACCTGTGGATAAAAAATGCGAGCGGTAAAATTCAAAATTAAGTAAAAGTTACATTATATACATATGTATTGCGGAAATAAATAATGGTTTTAAAATCTTACTTTTACTACTGATAACAGCACCATTATTATATTTGTATTAGAAGGGGTGAAATTAGTGAACTGCAGGCATATTCCTATTCCATAATATGTGATCGTCCCACTAGACGACTGTTGTCGTTAGAAATTGTTCAAATTTGTAACAGACATCCCTAGGTAATAACTTTAGTTTGTATAAGATTTATTTAGGTTAAACGGATAGCTGGAACAGAATATTTGTTTCTTGTAAATCAAATAGTTTAATTAAAGTATGTCCTTTGTTTGCGACCTTAATTTAAGCGAGTCACAAGCATATAACCTGGATTGCTTCGTCAAATTGTTGGATTATGGAACGGAAATCCCTACCCAAAGATTTTGTACTAATGGTAGTTAAACATTATCCCCATTTTAGTTAATTCCAAGGTAGTAGATATAGATAAGGTAACGTCATCAGAGATTTTGTACCAAAAATCCAGCATGACGTCACGTGGAGAAGAGAATGCTCACATGCTTACTGCTTCACAATGCTATGATATGCCATCGTATGTAAATTGAATCAATTAGAAGTTTGTCAATTTCAATTTATTGAAGAAATGTGTGACAATATAATTATCTTTTTAATTAACTATTACAATTCGCTACAATTTAATATTAAAATGATTAGAATGTACGCTTGCCGCTTTTTGCAACTTGACGAAGTTTCTTCTTCACGTTAGCCAACCTTTTACCATTGAATGAATTCATTGCATTAACCTGAATATTCATTCGTGTACTAACAAAGCATTTAACTATTTCAACATCAATCTCAGGATACCTTTCACAAATACTTGAAATCAAAATATTGTATGCTCTTTTCTCTTTTAACACTTTCAAATTTGCTTCAAAAAAGTCATTGCACATTTTAACCCTTCCGAAGAATTCGTCTGTTGGAAGTATAAGGCCACCTTTAGATAGCTGATGGATCCAAGAATCTCCCTTATCCTTATCAGTTGGAACTCCAAATGAATGACCCCTCTTATTTAATTTAAATGCAAGATAACCAGCAAGATATTTGACAGCTTCATCATTTGATTGTTGATTCGAGATTTCATTTGAGTTCTGCGGAACCAAATGTTCACACGATTTAAGACTTCTTAGATTGTTCTTCATGAGCAATTGTGAGCTTATCCAGTTACAATTTTCAAATGTTTCATTCGTGTTTGTACCACTTGGAGCTCTGGTCTTGGAACCCAACAATAGTAACCGCAATCTGTACTTGAATTCAGGTGGGGTGGGATTGGTGTTGGGTCCTCCAAAGGCCCTGATTCTTGAAAATAAACTTTCAAGCGCGTCTTGATTTAATCTGCTGGTCAATAGATACTTCGCACTATAAAGAACTTTTAAGTCATTATATAGCTCAATGGTAGAATCAATGGAAATTATCAAGCCCTTCTGAAACGGTAACAAAATACGCCTTATATTTCCAGATGGGAGAAAAAATCTTGATACATCCATTAAGTTTCTTAGTTGATGTAATGCTGATATCTGCTCGTCGTATCCGTTACCTAACCCAGATCGCAGTTTGTTTTTATCTTGCGGTACACGAGAATTCAGAACATCAAATCCATCATTTACTATGGAGATAAATTGAGCGATTACAGGAGTTTCATGGAAAACTTTCAAAGCAAGACAAGACACGTGATGAGAAAAAAGTTGAACTGCAGGCCGAACGCGCATTCTTTCTGGACCACTAACATCAAGCAACTTCATATTAAGTTTAGGGCACAATTTAACAACAGTGTCATCACTATTTACTAATTGGATAAAAGTTTCCTTTGTGATAACACAACCAGAATCCAACAGTACACCGTTATCAAGAACATGATTCCGTAATAACTTGATCATGTGTGGCACGTCTGCAAAGACATGCACCTTTCTTCCTTCGCAAAATGGATTTTCAAACCAAGATGAACCGATGTCAATATTAAGTGAGTTCCATACGCCTCGATTGTCACCTCCGAGATCCGAGCAAACTGCATGAACCGGATAACCAGCAGTTTCCATTTTTAAAATGATTTTCTTCAAAATTACGTCTGTCATGGGAGAATCAAAATTGTAAAAGATCGGTTGCTTCCATCCATTGAATATTCCACGAGCTAATACTACTTGTACTTTTGAGGAAGATACAATCTGGTTTGTAGTCTTATCAATCACGAATTTTGAATTTATACTTAATTCATCGTACGACAAAACGCATGCTCTATCCCTTAGTTCAAGATTATTTGCTTCGTTTTTCATTATTTCCAATACATCATTTAGGTACCCTGGGCTGCAACTAAACCGTTGAGTCCAGCGCTGTAAGGTCCTTACACTGGGTAACGGTAATTTCCAGGAAACCTTTGCAGTCTGATATGCGCCTAGGTTTGCACTTCTAACCGTCAGAGCAGTGACTATATCTTGAACACTCCAATTTACTCTGCGTTTGTGCTTCAGTCTTTTAAATTGTGCCGTTGTTAGGACAGAACAAATAGCTGTCTCCTTGGAATTCTTTGCTTGATTTGCAGTACGCTGCTTTTTCAATCGGAGTCTTAATCGTTTTATTTGACACATAAGTTTCGAAATCCTTTCCTTTTTTGATTTAAGCTCTTGAGTAAGCTTATCAACTGACTGCAGCAAATCTTGAATTTTTTCTGAAAACAATATAAAAAACATGTAATAACAAGAAAATAATTCAGTCGAATCTTCGGTGGAAAACCTATTACCTTCCGCCGTTTGACTAGACTCTAGTTGTTCCTCACATTCTACAGACGGTTCTGTAAAAACAATTTAAATTATTTAACTGAAAAGTTGTCCAATACAACAAGTTAGTACCTTAAATTAAAAATATTATTTATGTATTCCTACCCAGCAAATCGGAGACAAGTTCCTTCCTTTTCCTTTTAGTTAGTCGTAATTTACGCAGCTCATTCTCCGGACGAATTTGTCTTCCAGGAAAAACGGTTGGAATAGCGCCTTCTTTGAGAAAATGTCTTGACGGAAGCCCCAGAAGTTCATGTTGCATGTCCCTTTGGTAAGCAGCAGGTTCAAAGTGATCGGAGCATATGTAAGAAGTGGAAACATTGAATTTGTCTAAACGCTTGCATAGATTAGTCCATTTGGAACAAGTTTCCTGATCCTTGACGGGAAACCTATGATGGATTAATTCACGTCCCTCCAATGACATGCGACTGGCCTTCAGTTTGGAGGAATTTTTACACTCCGCCACTGCACAGATAACAGGCATCTTTTAGCTCTAAAATGTGAAATTATGAGAATTAGCATGTTGCATAAAATTTTCAAAATGATAGAATGGTTAGTTTGAGTTTAATGCAGCATATAACACCGTTTTAAAATACATACTCACTTGAAAACTGCTGAAAATATTCCACAAGTTTACTGACAATGTACTGCTATGTTTAGTGATTAAATACACTTGATGACTATTAATATGAAAGCATTAAGCTTTTACAATCACTAATGCTAGATGGAAAATACTTCAATTTTTCAATTGTGTGCTGTTTCAAACTGTTAAATAAATATTCATTGGTTAACTGTTTGGGAAAAGAATGCGATCATCAGGTGTTGTTTTGATACGGCACTGTTTTCTGTTCTCCACGTGACGTCATAGCTGAAGAGTGAGCAAAAATGCCAAGTGTGTAGTCGGATGGCGCAGGGTTGGTTAATTCTATGTAAGTAATACATGTATCCAAGGTGAGTAAGTTGCCTTGAAATGATACTTCAAATTCTCCCTTAATTATAAAACCTTGAAACTTATGTATGAGGAATAACTCCACCAAATTAAATTTAAGTGATTCCCATAAATGGTCATATATTTGAATATATGGACTGATTTCAGGCCATTAAACCATATATAAACAGGTCTGAAGTGAACGCGCAAAAACAATTCAACAAAAAATAATCGCTTCAGTAAATTATACTATAACGTCAAATATAGAGAGGGAATTTTTAAATTATGTAGAATTTTTGCAGCAGCTAACACTTTAATTAAAGAGCTATTTTAAACTTTAAGATTTTTCACATTTACACTAGCGACTATCGTTTGAAATGACTTTCGCTGAATGTAACTTTACAATCCATCGATTTCTGCAAAAGCTCGTTCCTTTACCATACATTGCCAAAAAGTCCCGCCCATATTTATATTATAATCCAAAACGAAATCCACTTTATAGAATATATTCACTTCTGAGCTTCTCTTTCATTTTACTCTATTCTCTTAATCGATGCTTATGGCTACTTTTCCATTGGAGATCCTACACAATTTATCATATTGACGAAGGAGTTCTTATTGCTATACAAGTTCTGACGATTCCAATCACCGGTGTGGCTTGCATCGAGGTTAACAAGTATCATAAAACAATTATGTACCTTGTCAGGCACCGAATAAAAACGGTAACCGGACACCATAGTGAACGTAGACAAACGGAACAATTGAAGTTTTGCATATTTTAAAGAGTTTTCGGATTCGGTTTATTGTTACCCGCCGTTTATTATTTTGTTCCGTTTATAGTTGAGTTCGATCCAATTCAGGCGATTTTTGGGACAGCTATTATTGTTAAGTTATGTGCCTCATTACTTTACGGTTCTTTTGCACTATATGTTGTCTACTTTTCTTTATCAATTGCTGCATTTTCTTTACTCCGTCAAGAAGGTCTGACAAGTTATTCAAGCCAACTGTGTCTTCAAGTCTGCAAGTCCTCGACGACACGTTCAAATTTGTTGAGAAGATTTCACAAATGTTACAAGCGATTTCAATGTATCCAAATAATAATCACGATGGGCAATAAGGTTAACATTCATTTTCTAACAGCTTTGATATTTATGGGTGTTTTTGCATCAACGTTTGCTGCCTATGCTACAATAAAATTATACAAGTATTTTAGTATTCTCGTGTATTTAGTGATGCCCATTTTGGCAGTTTCAATATTTGCAATATCGGTACTTCTCACGCATATGGCTAGCAGAGTAACCGCAAATGGTTGACAGTATAAACACGAGAGGAAGTTAGTTGTACATTGTGACGTTTTGGCAAGGAAACTTCTTTCAGCATCGCCTACCATTGGAATTAAATAAGGTCCTTATGGTTTAGCAACAGCTAAACTGGGATTGCATATATGCGACGACATTGTTCGCAATACTGTTGCGCTAATTTTAATCAATGGCATTGTGCTTTAGTTTTTATGGCTTTAAACTGTAAAGATTTAAAAGCAAAAAAGGGAAGATGAAATATGATCAAACTAGCTGACCCAAAAGTTTAAATAAATAAATTTATAACAACAGATAACTTCTTCAATTTTAATATTTATGTCATGGAAAATCAGATTTGAGTTTCTTTCATTTTGCGCATATGGAAACATTTGTATTTGATATTTTGATGTATATATACACGTTATCAAGACGAACTGGTAAAAAACTTTGGGGCTCACATTAATAGGATTATATATTAAAGGAAATTACTTGCTAGTAATATGTATAAGAAATGCGTTTACACAAAAATTACTGATTTAGTATTGAAGGGAAATTTCTGTTATAATTATGAAACCTTGATGCTAACCTGCCACGGAAATTTCAACAGTTGCTATTTGAAACATAATCAATGGCTAACAAGCTATTGCTCAAGCCATGATATTTTAATGATATATTATTGCAAAAATTCGGAGAGGAAATGGGCGTCATTTCCTAAAAGACGCATTGGATTCCAAATTATTTAACTGCCATTCGATATGAATGCTTATATTATCCACAATCTAGAAAACTTGTTGCAACACTACCTATAAAAATCAAGATTGAATTCCCTTCTTGCAGTTTTCGTAGAACTTCCGCTAAGACTGGCAGTGGATGTTAAAAAAACTGAATTAAAAAATATTTTACGCAAAACAAATTTTGGAAGATAAATATTTCAAAATTGTTCAAACCTGAAGAATTTCCCATATTTTCAGCTAAATTGTTTTAAGCAATTGGCTATATCCTTAAGTGAAAATAAAGTTAGTTTGATATTGCGAAATATATTCAAACCACAAGTAACATCAATCGCAAATACATTTTGTACCAATTTCGTGTAAGATGGCATTAATCAAAGGATTCTTAGGTATCCATACTTTTTTCCAAAACGTAAGGATCCCCTTGCCATACATGACAGATCCTAAGAAGCAAATTCTCTGCGACAATCCATCTTACAAATCAACTTCAGGAAAACTGTTCCTAATTTATTCCTGGGTTACCACGAATTGTGCTGTCATCTTTCTTGTATTACGATTACTGTGGTTGCTATACCATTGGAAATCGTACACAATTCATCATATGGACGAAGCAATAATATGCGCACTGTGTGTTTGTGCCATGATTATTACAAGCGGATCCTGTTATGTGGTAAAAAGACATCATAAACTAATTGAGAGTGCGGTCAATGAATGTGTCAAAATTGGTCAGGGTGTCCGAGAAGATAGTTCAACAAGAATGGTTTATCTTTTGCAAATATATTTTGTGTATGGACTTACGGCTACAGTTTTATTTGATGTGATTGTGTATGGTGCTGCTCCATTTGTATTAGATTTTGACCCGCTTCAGACAATTTTTGGAACAGGTATTCCCGTCAAATTTGTGTCTGCAATTCTTTACAGTTCCATGACTGTTTATCCAGTTGCTTCCTTTTCATCAAACATTATATTTTGTGTTATCTACATGGAAGGTTTAATCGTATACTCACGTCAGATTTATAATCATAAAAAGCTTTTACGTTTTTCCGCACCAACAAAATTATTTTCCAAATACTATTCCCGCCTTAAAAGAGTACAACTTAATCTCACAATTTTGACAGAAATCAATCAATCATTTCTCGTAATACTGATATATGTGGGGGTCCTATTAGGAACTTCTAGCTGCTGGGGCATTTTCAGATTGTATGCTCATCTGGATCTAGTTATTTACATAATAATGCCTATGGCAGCTGGGGGATGCTTTTCCGTTGCTTTGGTGCTGACGTATATGGGAAGTCTAATACACAAGAATGG
>JAHZMV010005849.1:0-16405 GCA_027743765.1 Coecobrya sp. COE2
AAGTTTCCAGAAATCAATGAACAGTATGCTGAATTGCGGGAACAACGCAAAGCCCTAAAAAAGGCAACAGGAAACGACCAATCCAAAAGTCTCCCTTTCTTTTTGAAGAAAGCTAAGCAAAACCTTAAGAAACAACAGCAAATGGAGGAATTGGGAGGCATTCAGTACGACATGTTATTTCGTTTCCTACGATATGAAGCATCATCACTACTCCAAAAATGTATTCAACTTGAAACTGAAGGCATCAGGTTGGAAAAGGTAGATATCGAGCCTGAGAAAATTCAGGAGGTACTACTAGGAGTATCAAGAAAATTGATTACGCTGGCTGCTAACTGTAAAGTTTGCAGGGTAGTTTTTGGTTCCTGCTTTCCAGGACATTCAATTTGTAATGGATCTACAAGAGAAATTGAGATGTTTTTCCTACGCTTGACTGGAATATATCAAGATAATCCAAAGCTTGAAGCTCGGTCATACACAAGTTTCAACGTCACCCCAAAAACATATCGTAATCGTAAAGAAGCTGAGACCCTTAAATTGGTTTGTGGAAAGCTTTTGAACATGGCTAGTGGGTGTAAAAATTGTAGGAAAAAATTTGACGAGATTTACCCTGGACAAAAGCTTGAAAACTATGTTCAAGCAAAACCAGTAAATGTTTTTATCTCTTGCTTGTTTTCAAACTAATGTTTGGTTTAGTTGGGTAGTGTTTATTATTACAATCGTTTTAGATAATATATCCAATTGTTATAATAACAGTGTTATTTTACGACATACAAATAGATTACGGAACAGATGATGCAGTGGAATGGACAGTAAGATAGTCATAGTTTAACGGTATTTTAAGCCCAACCATTTTAACAATGGCAATATTATGGAAAAATTTGTAAAGTAGTTGTTATCCCGTATCCATTAGCATCCAGTGGTATTAAAATTAATATTTAATATAAGTTTATTTAGATATTGTGTTTAATATGGCTGAATATTAAGCTATTACATGTATTTGTTCTGCCATTCGAGAGCCAAGGGCATTCTAAGTATGTTTCTTCTTATATTTAAATTATATGATATGGTTGCATATGCATGACTTCAGGCATATTGCAGCCGCCCGGCAGCATTATAATTAATTATGATTGATAAACATATTTAATATTAATTTAATTATTCAGATATACAGAATATGTTGTTTTATTAACACGATTTAACCTAAGTGCTTTAGATTGTATCAAGTAACTGGATTGGAATGATATATTATGATATTATGAATTTTGAATGACGAGGTATAATTTTAATAGCTTGAGGTTTCAAGGATGCGGAAATCAAATTATTATTATGGAAATGAGTGGGAAATATCTGTCTTTTACTAGTTAATATTTTGACAATAAATATTTAATATTTCCTTTTTCTGGAATTTTTTGTGTTATAATTTCTCAGGAAATTTTGAAAGTCTACAGGAAATTATTGTTCAGGGTCCCAGGAAATTTTAGGTCCATGGAAGATTTTCCACCCTGGATTATGAAGTGGTAACAATTCAAGCTGGGATTCATTGCTCATGTTAGGCTGTAAGACATGTGATGACAAGCTGGTTTTGCACACTAGAAATACGATTATCATAAAACTATTAATGTCACTTAATATACTCATTCGTGTTTTGCTGACCTAATGTAACTTTCAATAGGAAAAATGTATGCAAGGAGATTTGCATGTATAATTTTTATTTTAGTGAAACATGCAAACGCTTTGCTAATAAACTTTCTTGTTGCTTGCTTGACAAAATGTGTAATAAAATGACCAAAGTAGTAATAGCCAATGTGAGAAGCAGAGACTGGCCAACATATTTAAATTCGGTAGCTATAAGGCTGAATGCTGCATTTTATTCCTGTTACGTCACATTTAAATGACTTTTTGAACACACGTTTTAATTACAATTTCCCTATCATAATAAATGAGCTGTAATATTCTGAATACATAACCTTTCGATCCACACAAGCTTATGATTTACTTTACTACCCGTTGCCTACATTTTGCATACCTACTTTTGCACAGCTTCTGAATCATTACCTTCTTAAGATCTAATCCAGATTTTAGCTGTAAACCAGCACTAATTTATTATACAAACTTCAGAACGAAACTCAGTGATTTGTTTTGTAAACAAGTCAACAACGTTGAGATCAACAACATGAAATGTAAGCCATTTTTGCCTCAAATATTTCATGCAGCAAGATGAACTAAAGCCGTATTGAAAGAAGTTAATTGAAATAACAAAAAAATGAGACATTATTATAATTACAAATGAACATCACTACAAATATTATTCAATCCTTTATTTTTACTACATTTTAAACCATTTAGCTTTTTATGCTTTAAAATTCCATTTGATTCCCAATATGTATTTGTAATAACAAATTATATTTCGTCTATATAACAATCCATGACCAAATTTTTATGATAGCGGTCTCGCAATGAACTCCATCTGATATGAGACGATACATGACGCCTCAGAGCGTCGACAAAATTTACAACATGATGTCCTTCTTCCGTGTCTTTCCATGCATCGATTAACAATTTGGATAGAATTTCAATCTGGTCCCAATCCAGATTTGCACCTTCCGCAACTTTCTCCAGTGCAGCTCTTTTTGACATCCCCACAAGCTTGTGAAGAATACAAGCTTCATTATTTCGCCATTCATCCCCTTTCTCATGAATTTCCGTTTCGTAGGAAAATACATCGTTCACTTTTTGAGTGTTGGAACAACTCCTTTCATATATAAGCTTAAACAAGGCCGTGTCCCTAATTTTTTTTCTCAGGTTAATTCCTTCGGTAAGAAAAGCACTTTCCAGCGTATAGTTGGCAGCACTCTCGGTCTGCCTCAATGCGAGCAATGTAGGCAGCATAACGTCAGCAGTTTTATCTGACATAACCTTGCCATACCATTCCCGTGATAATTGAAGTGCACACGACTTTATTGTGAGCCCACTCTGATAAAGAAATCCTTCCGCACTGCAGTTATTTTGTTTGCCCATGGAAATGGCCGATGAGCGAATTGATGATACAGCATTCAAAATTGAGTGCAAAACTCCACGTAGTTCGTCCAACTGATTCTGTTTGTATTTGGTAAGCAGATATTTTAAGCTACTATTTTCGTCACATGCTATTTGTAGCAATTGCATGGGATCCTCTAACATTTTCCTGAAAGTTTCACTCGTACCAGTTTCGATCAGATCTGCAAAGATGTTAGCAAAACTGGAAATAAGGCTGTAAGTACATTTTCTCCCATTGTTTTCCGTGCATCCAACATCTCTTTCTTCCTGATTTCCAAGACCCTCCAGCATGTCGTCTAACTGTGTGTAGAATAGTGCTATACTGGGAAAATCATGTTCCATCCACTCGGATCCCGGAATAGTCAAGGCGTAGTAAAAGCTCCCAGTAGAATTTCGGAACTTTTCTATTTCTCTTACCCGTAGGTCGCCCTGCTCATTGTCTCCAATAATCTTCAACTTTTTTGCCATGTCCATTTCTTTCAGCATCGTCAGTTGTAGTGTTTCCATATCTGGTTTAATATTCATTCCAAGTGGAATTGGGATCTTGAATCGCACACCAAGAACTTCTACATGGAAACTGTGCCCCTTGAAAATTTCTTCATGTGAGTCTTGGTTTATCACTAGAAAATTAAGGTTAGAGAATTTAGCACCTTGCAAAACATGATATTCTTTTCCTCCAGCACCATGTTTTGGCACGAAAACCTTTCCAAATTTATCTTGTATCGCACTCGACATAGCTTGCACAAATTTAACACGCAAATTTCCCAAGGGTATTCTTGGTATACGAGGATTATTAGTTTGTAGGCACGACAAGTGATACAAGACTGTGCGTTCTACTCAGAAACAAAACGAGTTGTCCCTCGTCCACCGAAATATACTTTGCTTATATATTAAAGAAAACAACGCCTTCCTTACTCATTTTATGAGGTCGGTTGCCGAAACATGGTTTAGTGAATAGCCTTGAGTTGAACCAAAGCTATGTAATTTCTTGTAAGTTATGTAATTTCTTGAGTCACAACAACAACATTTTTATATTTACAACTAAACTAGGAAACCAAGATGAAAAACAAATAGTTGAGTGTTTGTATGTACTCCGCATTGCGGGAATCCATCAAAGACAGATGTAAAAGGCTATATACGGGAACTATTATTTCAATTAATTATAATATACATTTTTGCGTTTCTGATGTCACCATTTTAGAGTATACTTTTCCTCGTTCAGCTTATCTGTGGTATAATATTATGTAGCATAAATAAAAACATGATCAGATTAAATGCAAATGCGAAAATCCTCATAAACACGTAGGCTTCCAATTATTTTGTCATTTTTTGTGATGCTTAAATCGCGAGCTTGTCAATGTAAACTGAATCAGATAGATCAAAGAAAAAAAATCATTACTCTGAATCCTGTCGTTCGTCTTTAGTGACAAACAGATTCAAGTTTATCCCATAAGATTTGCTACCTAATGATCCATTCATAACGTCACACACAAACATTCTTTGGGGGCAGGAAAACAGGACACAAACAGGAAAACTACTGAATATTTAATTAGTGGAAAAATTATTTGTTAGTTACACGTGTACGATTTTTTAGTATGAGATATCCGTATGTACTGAAATAAGCTGAAAAGAAATCAGGATCAAATTGGACCATGTCGATATAATCAGATCGCAATTTCTAGTGAAGGCAGGTGTACTCTACCTAATTAAGAGTTACGATGGGAGAACGCCCAAATTCAGCTGTAAAAGTTAATGGTAAATTATGCTTTTCTAACATATATATGAAAAATTTCAAAATCCAGACTTTTATTTTAAAAAGTTGCTTGGACTGTCCAGAACATCAGTAGTATTCAAATGTGTGTTAATTGCGACTTTATCTGTTAGCCTAAACCCCTTTGCAAATGAATGGCACCAGTCATGGTCGTCCACGTTAATTAAGAACTTTGCGATGCCGTAGCTTTTTAAGGAAGCATTTTTTGAAGATTCTGAAACCAATTTATCCGTATCAACGTTGAAGGAGCTATCGAATGGGATAGGTTTCGTGTGGGTACCCGAGCGGATCTGGGTCAGCCGGTGCCCAGACCTGTTCGGGTACCCACATTATACCTATCCCATTCGATAGCCCCTTCAAAGTTGATACGGATAAATTGGTTTCAGAATAATCAAAAAATGCTTCCTTAAAAAGTTACGGCATCGCAAAGTTTTAAATTATCATTGACGACCATTCAAGGTGCAATTCATTTGCATTCGGGTTTATAACTAGTTTGTTCAGGTAATAAGGTACAGACTAATTAATCAACAGGGATTACTAAGCTTCTTTTTTAAATGCAACATAATACGTAGGAATCTCTATATACAACTGGCCAAATTCAGATTAGGATATCTCCTGTGGGAATGCATTAATCAATCCAATTTGAAAATTTGTGATAAGATAATTATCCCCTCTCTCACACACAAAAAATCTCGGTTCTATTCAATCGACTCTTTGAGCTGTGCGCAAAACCATAAAGTGGTGGATTCTAAAAAAATTGAAACAAGAGCAGTCATAATTTTTTTTAACTTTTGAGGGCTTCTCTGGCTCGTCCTTTAGGGAAGAATTAAAAAGTTGTATAGTAGGAAAGTTACCCACTTCAAGCACTATGAAATGCTGGAGAGCCGGATTTTTGAACGGTGACGATGACATGAATGACATGCAAAAACCAGGAACACCAATTACTGCTACAATACGAAGGAAGGTCAATTAATTTTTAGCCAATTTCTTTCATTAATAACTTTATAACGCACGAAGGGAATTTTCTCTATTTCTCAACATAACTACCCACCACCCTCGCACACTTGCTCAACCAACCCCCACGATAATCAATGCTTGTCTTAATGATCCCCGCCGGTTTTCTTCAAAATCGACAGAATCGTCCCAAAAACCAACCAAAATAATATTAGAGTCAACTGAGTAGGACCAAGATTTTTTGTATGTGAGAAGGTTGGCTAATTGTCTAATCGCAAATATTCAAATTGGATTGATTGGTGAATTTCCTGTAGAGATATCGTCATTCGAAATTGGTTAAAAATTAATTGACCTTCCTACGTAGATAGGGATATTTTGAAAGTGAGGTAGATATTAGACGAGGACAAAATAGTGAGCTTAGTCAAAATAGTACAAAATGTGGGCATTAGTGAGGGATCGGAATCGCACATACTACATAATATGTTGGGGCTGTCCCTTCGTTGTGCTATGTGGATACTGCCTGTGATGACTCACTCAATGAATAAAAACGTAAAGCAACATTTTGCAAAAAAAGCATCTCACTCTGCTGTAAGGAGAGTGATTTTTTTCTCATCAGTTTAGTGATTCGAGATGAGACATATCTATCCTTTTGATGCTCCACAAAAGCGCATAACAACACAATAGCCCCTTTGGGGTAGAGAAGCACCGTAAAAATGAATGCACAAAAAATCAAGTAAAAACGCCATTTTCTCGGTTTTTGGTTTTTGCTGTAGAGTTCTTCCAGAAAACATCAATGATCTGGTTAGTATGTGGAACAAGTGTGTGATGGTACTGGGTAGTAATGATAAAATGTAGAGGATATTCTGTTGATGTGGGCAAGAGTTATTAACAAAACAAATTGGCCAGTTACATATTGAGACTACCACGTATTCATTCCAAGCAGCCAACATTCATATTTTCTGCCATAAAATTATTGGTCAGCTTATTTGAATAAATTTTTTGGGGAATTAGACCTTGATCATAATTGTGACGAAATATATAAGTTGTCTGCTCAGGATAATAATTGGCTTGATAAAAACGCTATTTGTACATTTTTTATTAGGACCAATTCATGTATGATCTGTATATCATGAAACGTTAATTCACCTACAATTAAGAGTTAAATAAAATTTACAGTTGGGTTAAAATTTAATCCTTTGTATAAAATGTATACGAGTTTTGGTAGTTTGCGCTTCAAAAATTACCCAATGTGACCCTGAGGAAATCATGCATAATCCATCATTCTACCTAACAATATTTTGATAGCCAATAGATCAATTTTCGACTATGCTCACTTTCTGCTGAATTCATGATTGAGGCTAGAAAGAACACATTGAATTATTTATGATGACTTGCCTGTGAAATGATTCTGAAATAATTTTTATGAGTTATGAAATATTTTTTATTGACAGTAAACAATGTATTGGAAATAAAAAGTATTTATTAAACTATAGTTTCTTCATAACAATACGTTTATAAAAGTGTTATGAACATTCCGCACAATCGATGCTCATATTTTTAATTCTGTAGTTGCTGAATAGCTATTAGTAACTATGGATTTACAAGCACTGATGGCAAAACCATGCACAAACTTAATTTATTCAGCAAAATGATAGAGAATAATAAACCATTCTTCAGTAATTGTAGATGCCTCTACATGAAAATCTAGTTCATGTATAATGAGACAATTTTAAAACTGACGGCAACTTCTTAGCAACCGCAGTTATAGAAGCAACGGCAAAAGCCGTTGAAAGGGCTTTAGAGCCAAAATAAAATTGACCATGGGCGTTGTACATAGACGATTTCCGGAAACTATAGTCTTCGTCTTGTAGATCCAGTAGTTTCTGGATATTTGTTGTAATCAGATCCCGGCCATCCTGTTTCTCCAGCAAGCCACAATTTATACCAGCCAAAATTCTGCATGCAATTGAAATGGTGTCATCGTTACGATTTTGGGAATTGTCCATTATAACCGATGTCAATTTTTCCTTAACATGTATTCGGCAGAAATCTGAGACTCTAACAAGACGTGATATGTAGAAGCAGATAACGTCCAACTTGTTATAATGCTTGACATTCGAGGCAATGACATGGTTTGAATAATCTTTCAGGTACAGCGCATCGATTATCGAGTTCACCATTCTGTATGCCGCAACCAGCCTGGGTAAGTGGTCGTTTCCAACCATGTTTTGCAAGTAGAGAAAATTGGACAATACAGACACCTCCACCCGTCGAACCACGGGCCATTTTTCATAGATTACTGCCGAGCGGTCTCCTTCAATATTCCTTTTTTTCTCCATGTACACATCCACAAGCCCGTCCTCGTGAATAACGGCCTTCCGGTATACAATAGCCGCTATTTTTTCTATGACGGGTTTCTCAAGTCCACATGCCAACAGCGCCAAGGTTACCTCTGAGGATGTGTCAATGTCATTGGGTAGGATTTTGTAGTCGGTATGAAAAAAATTCCATGTATCATCCATTGCACGATGTTGTAGTAATAGTTTGCATACACAATCAGTCATCTCAGTGGATACAGGCACTCCGGAATTTTTCAAAACGTCTACTAAAAGTGCAGCGTCGTAAATATTAGGAATGGCTGTAATTGAGTTTCTGAGGTCAACGTCCCTGGAGACTTCTGTAAAAAACCCAAACTTTGCATTACATTGTCGTTCAATGTATTGTACTGCTAATTGTAATTTGGCCTCCAAAATATGGGTTGTCAGAGTTTCGCTGTTTTGTTTGTTTACATCCTTCCATGAGTAGCCGGAAACTGTAAAGGAAAAAGAATGCAAAAAAATCATTAAATCTTGTCGCTAGTATGGAAGTAATATCTCTGTAACATAGTCTTACTTGATTCCTTAAAGGCGAGTCTTTGTTTCTCCATTTTCTTGTGTTTGAATTTCTGTTAGACGTTGTATACGTTATTTGAAACTCTGTTAAGGATATTTCGACGAAAGTCTCTGTCTTATTCAATCTCGATCTGATTTTGATTACAAGAAATGTCCTTCTATATTATGTAAGTTTATTCTCTTGTCCTTTTATACAAACACACAAAAGTTTACTCTCATAATTCTACATATTTGCTTGACAAATTAATTTAAAGTAAAGAGAAAAGTGAGTAAGTAATACAGCACGAAGCGATATTACTCCATTTTAGAGACAGGATTCTGCCAATCTGTAGGTAGTTAGCACTTACGATGCACAGTACTTCTTTAGTATGCATATAAACAGTTTCGGATACCTGAAATGACGCATTTATGTTTGTAAAAATGAATTCATAATTTCAAGAAACACATCTTCACTGTGTAAGCATTATTTTTAACCATGTAGTTACGTAAGCATCATACTGCCGTAAGAAAATTTCTGCATAATATAAATCATTCGATAAAGTGCCAAGATGACGTTCAAACCAGTTTAAATAAGGAAAATATGCCTGCGTTTGGTGGAGCTACATTCTATACTGAAGGATTATGTCAGAATATTAAATAAGAGCAATAAACACTTGTTATTATTTCAGTTTTATTGATGGCACAAAAGTGCTGACTATTAGTACTCCATGATGCTCTCATTAGCTCTATAATTAAATTCTCAGATGCATTATATAATATTTATAATGTTAAAGTTGGTGAAACCCACTAAACGTGTGAAATCTCGTTAATGGTGACATTCAAAAAATATCTCAGGGTTTACTATTGAAATTTTTAATATTTATAGCTGCACACTTTCTAAGAGAATAAGTATCCACTAATGATTAAATGTACGATTTTCCTGTTTTATTACATAATATGTAATTACATAAGTTTTACATTTACTAAATGCATGCTTATTTTCCTGGTGTCAGTATAAAAGCCGTAATTCAAGGGAAACTTAAAAAAATGCTCCATCTGCTGCTTGTGTAATATTTGAGGAAAAACGTAGCAAAATATATACTCTGTCTTGAAAAAAACATTTGTACCAGATAATCTACTGATATTCAACCAAATAATGACCTTGGCTTGTTTTTGTGAGTATATAATTCCATTCAGGCAATTTATTACTGTTGACAGAGCTGTCACACTGTTAGATTCATTTTGAATCACTAATTTTCCCCTGCTACGATGAAGTTGCCAATTTCGCTGAAACTGGTTATTGTTGATCCACAACCTCAAAATAACCGCAGTCAAAAAATGAGATAACGAGTACAGGTTAGCAGTAGCTGAAACAGATGTAGCATAGCATTCCAGGCATTACAAAAACGTTACATTATGTAAGTTGGTGGAACAAGCTACCTTTTTTCTGCGTAAGAATATAATTGCCAATTTACATATGTCCAGCACAAAATATGATTCTATAAATGTGGAATTGGTAACCTTTGGTTGGTTTGGCTTGGAAATTGGTTTAATGCGCAACATTTAACTATTCCAAAAAATCAATTCGTATCACATTTCTATTCCGTGTAAATTATAGAATGAGGAAAATGCATGAATGCATGTCGTTTAATACGTCTTGAATATAAATTAAAATTATTATATCATCAACAATAACTCGATGATGATAAAGAGGTATTTGTAGGCATTCTCTGTGCCGTGCGGCTTTGGTGAACCATGAGAATATATAAAAACGGTAACGTATATAGTTAAAAGTCTCATTCTATACCAAGCAACATCAAAACAACATTTGTCTTCATCACCTACAAAGCTGTCAAATAAAATGAACTCTAAAATCCTTAATCCCGATTTTCGCAATAATGATAAATTTGAGGAAACCTTTCACGCAATAATGCGTAATATTAATTCTGGGATACTTTACAATCCAGGAGAGGGCCTCACAGAAACAACGGAGTGGCTGAAAAACGTTGTTTTATACAACGTTCCCCACGGCAAACAGATTAGGTAGGCAAACATACTGAAACACCATAAATTTTGAAAGTGATACGACATTTAATTTTTAAATAGGGGGAGAATGGTTGAATCTGCTTACATGACAATATCCCAAAACACCACAATGAAATCTCTTGAACTTGCAAGGGTGCTTGGATGGTGTGTGGAAATGGTAAGGCAGATTTTCAATACATATAGTCTTACATACATTTTAATTTATCACACTGGAAGCAAATTTTAACAGTTTTGAATTTGTTTTAGCTTCAAGCAAGTTTTTTAATAGCTGACGACATTATGGACAATGGATTGACACGAAGGGGCCAACCCTGCTGGCACAGGATGCACAACCTTGGCAATATAGCACTGAACGATTCAATGCTCCTGGAGCATACGGCGTATGAAATTTTACGGGTTTACTTCGAAAACTCAGAAATTTACACGGATATACTGGATAAGTTTCTTAACGTGGCATTCAAGACCATGATAGGACAAAGTCTAGACACTCGAATAAGTCAGGAAAAAAATTTGGAAAAGTTTTCAATGGATCTTTATAATTCCATCGCGGTTCATAAAACAAGCTATTACACATTTTATCTGCCACTTGTATTGGCCATGATTCTTGCAGGAATTTCTCCTAGGTGTCCCGTAAACAGAAGGCTATGGAAAGACGTTTTTTCTAGCTGCAAAGTCAAAATGCTCCATGGCCCAATTTACTGAACTGAAGGAAAATTATGGTTCAGATAATGTGAAAAAGATAGCTGCTGTAAAACAACTTTATAACACGCTGGAGTTATCGGTAGTTTATGAACAGACATTAAATGATCTTGGCGATGTGGTATTGAAATTAATTGACAAAATTGGACACTTCGGATTAAAAACAGTTTTACTTGATACAGTGAGAAAAATTTTGAACAGAAAATTTTGATTGGTATAAGTAATAAAATATGCATTTAAAATCGTGTTTAACGAATTAATGAACTTTTTTTCAAATAGGTGTGCTATAGTATACCTATACACACTTGACATTCATTCATAAAAACATGCAATGTTCAACAATATTGACAATATGGTTTTTATTGTTCAGTCAATTAGAGTTTTGTAGCCGGTTGGAACTGGTTCTAAAATTGTTTATTTCAAAAAATCATTTTTACCAAAATTGAGCTTTGGTGGAAATACCCTGAAAGATTACATAGAAAACTGATTACGTTACATAATAAAAATGGGATATGTCCAGCCAAATATGTATGATATATAAATGCCTATGTTTACTCTTTTAGTTTTTTAACTTTTATTACTTCAGCAAAAACGCGTTCTTTGCATTTCAATTCTAAATTTCTAAACATGTCAAGGTCAACAAAACCTTAACCCTGTACATTGCGCAAGAGAGGTTATAAGCTTACTGCTCTACATGAAGGAATAAAACTTGTTTCTGGAGCAAATATTGCCCAGTTCAGCTCTGTGTTTGTCCATTGATTGCTATAAGAGATATGAGTGACAATAGTAATTTTTGCTTCATTTGCTATCATATGCGTTTGCCCTCGATGTTGCATACTCTAAGAAAATACACCTAAGCAACAGGTCCCACTTGAGAACAAAATGAAAAATGAAAATGAACATATCAATGAAAACCAGCAGCGCAACAAGAATAACATCAGAAAAAAGCATTAAATGCAGGATGATGCAATCAAGCTGGTAAGATTTCTCATCAAATCACACCGCTTATTGTGTCATCTCCACGATGAATTTTTCGTTTTTATTTGCCCAAATAATAAATTATCATTCATATGATTTACTAAACTCTAAAAGCCAATTTAAACTCGTGTATGATGAATTATTAAGCAGGATTTAACTTATTTTCCTTAACAAGCGACAAAAAGTGGAAAAGGTATCAATTGTCAATGAAATTCTTCTGAAAACAAAACAAACGTTAAAAGCTGGAAATCCGTTCACTTATTCAAGAAACTTTCGCATTATTTTAATTTATTTTGTGTGATTCATAGGGACTTTTTCTGCCGGGATTACTGCCAGGATTAAAAATTGTTTTATAATTTCAATCATAAAAGGTGAAGTTTGGAAATGGTAACATTTTAAACAAGTGAACGTTTTATGGTTTTATGTCCCATTGCAATGGATTGAAAACCAATAATTTTTTACAAATATTTTATTTATCTAAATAACCAGCACCATTGGAAGCAATATGCTCATGTCGGCACTTCGGGAAGACGCCAAAATTATGTTTATTCATATCCATGCCGACATTAAAATATAATGCCGAAAATTTGGATGATAATTCAGAAATCAACAGTTTATTGGATATTCCATGGCACTTGGCTTCACCTGGAGAATTTCAGGATGTTTCATGTAAGGATTTTTTTGGACATGAGTCAGTAAAAAGTGTTGTACAAAATCGCTGAGCCACGGCAAAAGAGTAAATCGACTTGGAAATAACAAATACTACTAAATTTTTAATTTAAAAATTACTGTAATATCAAATCACTCAAATATATCCATATTCGATTAAGGTAGGAAGAAAACTGCCACTCTTCCAAACTACTATCAACCGTTCATGATCCTAACTTCTTATTATATCATCTTGTAAAATAATAGGATATAAAATTAGCCGAAGTGATCACATTCAGAAATAAAAATAAGTCGCGAAAAACTAAACGTGGACTGTTACCCACATACAAAATGACATCATGACTGTCCACACACCTTCTATACTTATTCAAATAACCACGAGCGGAACATGATGAGCCCGGTGACGACTCTCCTCTGAACAGGAAAAGAGCCCTTTGAATGGTTTCTGCTGTTGGAATAAAATTTGAATGAACACTGTTTTGAAGATAACTAAAATAGATATTTTGACAAGATGTTTGCATTTTCCTTGGACATGTTTACAGCAAATAAATAATATATCATTCATCCTTCCAGAAATATCATCAAAAACATGACGATTTGATGGGGTCATGCTTTCGAAATTTATGTTTTCTTTTGTGTAGCATAACAAATATTATATAATGCACGTTTAGTAGATTTGAGGTCAGGTAATTTCAAAAAAATATTCACCTAACGTGTTTAAGCAATTTTGCCGACGCAATATACAATGTTGAATTGTTGTGTATCTATTAATTGGAATGGATAATTGCTGCTGAAAAATATCTCCTCATAATCTCACCGTGTAATTCAGATATCTTCCGGTGTATGCGGTTCAAAAATCAGTGGATTTAATTTCCCACTATGAATCAAAATTGGATGTGGTACCGTATTGGCCAAAGAAAACCGGCATAATGTAGAAACCCCTCCTCTGAGACTGCCGGGGTCTGTTAATGAGATAAAAAAATGTAATTGGGAATCCTTTATTTTACGTGGAAACCTGCATAGTATTATAAAAATGGGCTGAATTACGATTACAAACATAGCCTTCACTTTGATTGGAAGTGAAAACAATCTGGAGGCAAAATATACAAATGGATCGGATTAAGTAACAAAAATATGTTTAATGGGAATAATATCTCTGGTTTTGTAATCATTCCTAAGGGATTGAATATGTAGAACAATGTTGTCAAAATCTCTACATAATATCAGCGGAAAATTTCATTGTAATGTAAATCTACTTTCCTGAATGATATTTTTCTAGTCGGTAACGCACTAGATCTGTTTCACTTTGTAGAGAAAGATGCGTGGAATACGTTGCTACCAAGAAATTTGCCTAAAGTTTTTGAGAAAGTCATTCGTGACAGTGTTTCTCCGGACGAGGGTTTTTTTGCACAGATACATTTTCAAACAGAATCCAGGCGAAAGTGAAACAAATTCTCATTTTACCCCACACAGATATTTTGTAGTCACTTGTTTAGATATATCTTCAATGTGTGAGAAGATGGGAAGGAGAAAAGGGTAGTAGAACCATAAACGCTGATCCTAAGTACTAAACTTCTTACCAACGTATGTAACTGTCAATTTGTCAACCAGACTATTTAACTGTGCATATCTGGTGTTGTCTGTTAATGCTATAAAATAATGCCAAAAGCGTGTTCATGCAAAAAATGGGAAGCAATTGGTTGGTAAAGCAGGGGTCCGAAAACTTCCGCAGCGCGGCAGCGCCGCTTCCGGGATTTCAAAAAATCCGCTCATCCCAATTGGTATCCCGGATTTTTTAAGAAACAGCGCTTCCGGGACACCTGGAAGATTTCGGAGCCCCGGGTAAAAGCATTGACAAACATATGCAAATCTATCGCAAATTGTTACATGTAGTTGATTGATATGAAACCTATTTGTTTTGTCTTAATTTTATTAGTCATTCCTTCAAAACACAGAAAACTTGATCCTGTAAGGGAAAAATTGTAAAGAAATACGAGAAGGAACGACGGTGCAGAAATTATTTTCCAGCAGATTGGAAATAATGTAGGTGTTCCCCTTGAAGTATATTCAAATATCTCTGCCTATTCATATATAATTTAATGACAGTGGTTACCACTGAAAAGGCTGTTACTTGGAGGCTCTGGTCTGAACGCAAATAATAAAGTACGTTATGATCGTTGTGATCACCTAGACAAAAAATATATAAATAAGACACAAAAATGATAACCTGATTTCAAAAATATTTCCAAAAATGGTACTTACAGTAGCCACAGAACCATATGTGATGGGGAAAATATCACTTGCTCTAATAGCCACCGTATTAGAATTTATCTGGTCCAGTAACACCGTAAGGTATCCTGGAGGTTGTACAAGTTGTATATTATCCTTGTTCTGAAGCCAGTACCTCAGCTCTTGCATTTTATTACTAATATCTGCCATCAGATAAATGATAACCCCAACTAATACAAAATAATATATGAGCTCCAAGATTTCAAACAATCCGGAATAGTGGCCATCTCCAGACAATACTCCTTCCATGGCTACAGCCAGGTAAAGTATATTTTCCACAACTATGAAAGTAAACATATGACCCATCGACTTGTTAACAGAATCTATCATTTGTCGGATGTAACTCACTTGGGTTTCAATTTGTCCCCAAACATTGTGAGATTTTCCGGTATCAAAGTAGTGGCTTTTTAAAAAATAGTTGGAATGATGTTGTGATGTCCCTTAACGCCATCAAAATAAAAAATGTGAACCAACTCTCACAACCGCTGAGAATATTCCCATATGTATACCCAACAGCTACAAGTATCATCCTCACGCAGTTGAATTCCTCGGTGCGAGCTTGTCCAACTCCATCGTAAATTGCAAATGCAACAGCAATGAAACAAAGAAACCTTACACAATTTTTCTGCTGCCATATTGAACGTGAGTTTATAACGTCGGAGGGATAACTTAACATGAACATCGTCAAATCAACCAACCTTCCTTGATCAAACCATAGAAACTTCACAAAGAAAAGTAAGTGGATGAAATATACAGTGAATTGTACAGTCTTGAAATATGTCTTAGGATCCGAGTTGTCAGTTGGTAAGTCGGAGCAATACATCCACGCAGACCAGAAAAAACTGAAGCATGTCATTAAGCCACAAATTATCTTGTGTGGAAACCATGAGTAAACGTAGGCGGAAATGGGCTGCGTTTTCATCAGGTTTACTGTACTTGGGACAACGATTATTAATCGAAGTGGGGACACAATAAGAAAGTAGAATACTTCTAAAGGAACAGTTATATAATTTGTGATCATGATCATGAAGTTTAATTTTATATATTACCAGTGCAAATTAAGTTGTATGATTTAAATAATTCCGATTTTCGT